>JALPQI010013204.1:0-47328 GCA_025490895.1 Thaumatotibia leucotreta
GGCGTAATGGTGAGAGTGGCGATGATCGTAAACTCAAATGTGGGAGGACAGTTGTGTAACAATGGTGTAATTCCTAGTGTACAATTTCGCGGCTGGGCCATAAACTTCGGTAGGTTTATGGCGCAATTATAATACATCTGCTAATTAGACATTTACAATACACTTTCTATAACATAAAAGCTGCAATCTGACATCTTCATTTAAGGGTTCCATGGAAAGTACATACCCATTTAGTCCTTATACAATTATGGGCAAATTTGCTCTTTATTCGGTTCAGCATAAGGTTGTTTTTCCTTCTGTTTGAATTGACTATGTTCTTGCCGCGTGGTGACGGCAGTACCTAAGAATACATTTGTCATCAGAACCCCAAATCTTCCCGTGGTATGGGTCTCGTAATATTCGACTAAGGGATTGAAATGTCACTATTCGTTTATAGAAAATTGATGATGGGCATGGGCAATGCTCATCATCACAGTGGACAGGGACACACTACGGCGATCGCCAACCCGCTTGCCCAGCGTGGCGATTTATCTGATGAGTCCATACCATACGCATAAGTATTAGGAGAGGTCTATGTCCAGCAGTGGACTGAGATAAACTGGTAATGTAATTCTCTTAAGAGTAAGGTTGTTTTTCCTTCTGAAATTTCAATGGACTCGTTAAGTATCAAATTATGATTACGAAAACAAGAAAAAAAAAATGTCGTGACAGAAAGTTAACATTATTATGGAGGGTTGTTCTATCTCGACGACCTCATACAAAAAATAGTTATATTATATACTGAATGAGTCTTTGAGAACCAGCAGATAACCATTGGTTTGTTGCGTCTTTTATGTATAAAATTATAAGATGGGATTTTTTTTTTGTTCGATGTCTATTTAGTCAACGTTAGTATCTTGCAAAACTAAAGCATTGCATTTGGCGGATATTTCTCTAGCCCTGACAGGTTGTCAGCTGACACCTTCCACTTTGCTCTATCTGCATATTAGTGTCAGCTCCGAAGTTTTGACAGCATACATCGTGTCGAAACAAAATCCGCTGGGTAAGGTATCCGTTCCGTTACCCAACGTCCTTGAGGTTATTCCACATGTTTATTGAGTACTTGTTATATGACTGATGTAAAATTAAGCTTGTTAATAGTAGCAATCGAGGTATGATCGCCTGTAGAAATGGCTAAATCCTGAATTTGTTAATTTGTATACTCTTATACAGCACTTGCAGTCATTATAACTTATATAAATTAGGCAAATTTTCTTACAAGGACAAATGTTTAGCCCGTGTAACAAAAACCCTTTCTTAATACATTTTTGGTATTTGTCAATACAGGCTTGTAATTAGTTTTCAGTCAATTAAATCAAAATACACAATTATCTCATAAATTAGAGGGTGGAACTGACAACATAATAAACCACTTTCATGGGTTATGATTTTTTTTAAATAGATAGGAGTAGTACAATTAAAAATAATAGAACTATTAAAAATCTACATTTTTATGTAACGTAAATAATTAATGGATTTCCCAAACTATAAGTAGGTAACACTTTTTACTCAGGTTAGAAGATAATTTTCCCCCAGACTTAAAATAACGTAATTTCTCGTATTAAATTGAATTGGCCAATTGCGCAAATGTTCTAAATACGGTAAAGTAATATCCTGCTCATTCGTTCTCAGTAATAAAGTAAATATCTACAAATGGCAATACTCGTACTAGTAGGTAATGTCAAGCCAAGAACCGGCGATGTCATAACTGTCATACTTTCCATGTCGAACAGAGCCCCTTGTATGCTTGAGCTTTATCCAAACAGTGCCGCTGTATCGATTAAATGAAAGTAATTACCTCACAATGGACTCATTAATCATCGATAAGTATTAAGCCAAAATGTGGTAATGACTTAGTTGCGTAAGTGTTATGAATTATCTTTGGGATCGGACAACGTTTTTAATTAGGCTAGGTTATAGATTGGCTGTTTCCTGCCTATCCATTTTGTTAACTTTTTGTAGAGACTTCTACAATAAGCTTCCTAGTTATAGTTACCTACTAACTCGAGCTGTGCCGAATGGTGGGTGAAGTGTAAGTATAAGCATAGTCAACAAAACTGGTATACCACTTTATGTCTATTCAGTCGAAAAGTGGCAAACAACTATTTTTGTTCATTGTATTTACAAGCTTTCAGATTGTTTCAGATTGTTGTTGTTTGTACGAAATTTAAATTATTAATGAACTAGATTAAGGCCCAGATTGTTTAAGGTAATCTGTAAATGGTAAACAATCATACGGCCGACTGATCTGCAATTTACGATTATTAATGACATATGGATGTCATTTTGTAAATTGTAGATCAGTCGGCGAATTATGGAATTCGTATGAAGTATGACTTACATTTGCACCGAAGTCGTCGATTGTTTTTAACGACGGGAGACATGTAGATAGACGCCCGTAATAATGGCCTTACCTGTAACAATGTGAAACATATTTAAATAAAACGTTGTTTACAATTTACACAGCACACAAATTATTTATAGACTAAGTAAAATTGTAAATTAGAAATTATAAAATCGCTGCCAATTGGTTAGTACCTACCCGAGGGACAGATAAATGTATGTGTGACGGTTTTCAGTAAATATTGTCTGCTAACAGTACTAACCTTAATTTTCTAACGAGATTTAATTATACGAAATTTACAAAATTATACCAAGACTATCACTGTCACTACAGTTGTCCACTAACTGACGACAGCAATTTGACAAAGTTTGAGAAAGATTATCCGCGGAGGTACATTCAATTCATTACTCACAACAATTTATATCCAATTTTTTTTTGTATATTTAAAACCTTCTGCTTCAGGCGAAGTAAGCCGACCCTATCTTAAAGCATTACAAATATTAGTTTTGCGAGTTCACTCAAAAATAAGGTAGCAACAACCAACAGGATTCATCGAGACCGTTAAAGACCGTTTTAGCTGCTTAAGGTGTTGGAAGTTCCTGCCTGCATTTGTTTTTTTGATTCAAGACCGTTTCTTAAGTCTATGCTATCACCAAACCGTTGTTCAATATGTATTAAAGCTTTAATATTGGAGTTATATTATTTGTGATAGTTTTAGTAACGATCTTTACGACAATTGGGCACATTTTTTTAAAAGTTTAAGATTTTTGCATAATAAATAAAGAATATTACTACACCTCAATTGTGAGAAAAAGAAAGTACATGCTTTAGAAATATGTCTCTGGAATGCCTCTTGGACACAGTTCCGAACAACGTCGCAATCCTCCAAGAACTCTGCATCAGGCAACATCTATCTTTCAGTGTTCAATGTTCCATTCTCATTTTCTTCTAACATATATCACAAGTCGAGCCACATCTATCTGTAGAACAACTTCTAGTGTAGGGAAAAGATAAAGGCATTGGAACGACCAAGTCCAAAAAACTGGACTCATTGGATGTACAAGAAAAGCAATACGGGAGGAACGGCGGCGAATTGTGAAGCTTGCTACCACACCGGACGTGACGACCACGACCACTCTACCAACAGTGTGACGACAAATGAGAAACCTCAAATGTAACTTAACCTTTTCGACTCCACATCAATAGGTAGATAAGTTCAGACGCCACGTTACTAAAGTGTCAATACTCAATTTGAACTTTAGGCATGTGGACCGTTACTTATATATCAATCTAGCGTTGTAGCGGTGTCGAGATATCGGTCTTTGGCGTGCGTTGGAAGATTAGTCATCAATAACAAAATTTTGTCTCTTTAAAACAATCAGTAGGTACAAAAACAGAAACTCTCTATGAGAGAGAGATGAGAAAAAAGAAAAGCTCGAAATAGTGACCTATCTACATCAATTGGTAGAAAGCTTAAGCAGCACCCAATTATTTTGTGTCACGGCTATGTCCGTGTTATGAACACTTTCGATGTCGTGAGATGTCAAAAACTAAGTCACATACCGCTCCGTTAGACGGTGTAGGCACATATTGATATAAATATCAATGTCACATCTTGATATAAAGAAAGTGTTATCTTAATAAGATAACACTTAATTAATGTTCTGCCATCTATAATACAAATAAACAGAAATCGAGATGAAGATCAATTCTAGGTTTTTGCTTATCTATCGCTAATAGAATACGTCCGGAAACTCAAGTAAAGGCACGTGAGATATCAAATGCAAAAATAAGTATCGAAAGAATCCGTTCATAAATTTGTTACGACGTTCTTATTACACGGAATTAGAGTGCACTGGGACATATTTTTGAAAATGTTTGTGTAGGTACACCTTATCTTGTCTTTGACTGTATGAGCGTTACTTGCTGCCCAGTTGCCTTCATTTTCCGCACACAATCTATCGCCAGGTATACACTCTTCGAAAGTGATAGGAAGTGATTGATTCATCAAACTCGTCAATCCGCATAAGAGTATAACATGTCTGATAGTTAAATGCTCTATGAAACAGATTCAGTATTCTTGAATTTAAATCTTAACCTGTATGTAATTGAGATCATTTTATCTAGTAGTTCGGCTTCAGTAATGAATAATTTCCTATTATTAACAAATATCCGGTAGCTCATTACATTTATTATCTAGGCACGTGACTAAGTTTAGTTTATTATTTTTGACAGAGTATAGGTAACCATGCTAAACATGCATTGCGTGGATACCTACTCGTAAAGATAAATAAGTACTAATCTTAAACTAGCTTACCAAAGTTCAGAATGACCAAATAAACGTCCAATTAAAGTCATTGTAAGATTTAGATAATATAGGTATGCTACTAAATGGTAGTCACACAGAATTCCTAGGGGAAAAATTATTTTTTACCTTTATTACAAAAGTCCTCGTCCCATAAGAGTAAGGCAAATGTCAACATCTTGTAGGGATTATGTTATATGCCAGTAAGTAAGGAGTCTTTCTATACTCATTATCTAAACTACCTACGTATCTATACCTACTTGCTGTAGTATGTTAATTAGTTATATCACAATCTCACTCATAGATTCACTCGCACCATTCATGATGCACTCATGATGAAATAACATTAATGTTTACTATAGAAAGTTATTAACAAAGGCGTTATTTAGCACTTGCATCAACAATATCAACATTAAATCTAGCATTTTTACTAACACTGTGAAGACAACTTAGTAATGCCGACGAGAAGTTTCCGAAATTAAGAATATTCTCAAAGTTCTTGGTATGGTTCTTCGCACATGTAATCTAAGACTTGGGGACTTACACAAAAGATCCTAATAGGTTGAAGTGTATCGATTTGAGGGCCCCACCAATAAGATAAGATAAGACTTGGGGACAATTTGTATGGCACTTGATGAGCCGATACAGTCATTAGTCACCAGTGTGTAACTCAAACGTCATAAGTCGCGATCGTCAACTGTTGGGATCATAGAGTAAAAGTAATCTTTAAACTGAAAGAGAGATGAGATTTGAGATTTGAGACTTGCATGAGAAATTTCTGATTAAAATTTCCAGTAATTTTTAGAAATTTAGAAAATGTTCTGCAATTTGTACCTACGTAAGTATGCGTGCTCTAACTGCGCTGATAATAATTGTCGTCACCATTGGCCGTGAGTGAGATAATTTTCCAGTTAAGGTGCATTCAGACCAAAAGAGCATTCGCTGTTCTATCCCCCGCTCTACGAAATGAACCAATCACGTTTTGTGTAACAATCGAATTTCGTACAGTGGGAGGTTAGAATAGCGAATGTTCGCTTGGTCTGAATGCACCTTTACGGAGAGATAATCTCACTTTTTGGCTAAAGCAAGATTAAAATTTTGCATTACCTCCTAATGCGTCCATTCGCATAGTTAATAGAAGAGGCCTACGGACAGAGGAAAGAGAAGCTGATGATGATGTGTGTGTGGTCAATACTTCGAATTCATACATTATCATCATCGTCTCAGCTGTCTATCGCCCACTGCTGAGCATAGGCCTCTCTTATCATCTCCTATACCAGTCCTGTGCTAACCTAATACAAAAGTAAGTTCATCCAAATTATATACTAAATTATTCTGACAGCATTTTTAGACAGCAGCAGCGGACGGACTTCCGCTTGTGAAAGACGATAGGCGATTACGGTTACCGGTACATGCAGTAATGTGAGATGTTAAACGCTATTGTGTAAATTGTGTAAGAGGTCGTGACCGTTTTGGCGAATGCGGTGCGACACTTGGTGGGCTGCGCACAATGAAATGCTTTTAGCGTAATTAGTACACTCTTATCTGAGTTGTGGTGGCCGTTGTACAGGTTTTTGAGTGACCTGATCCACAAAACGCTGTCATTCCTCCCGCAGGGCTGCTTTACGAGCGCATTTGTTTATGGTGGACGACGGAATGGCCTTGATCTGATTGGTCCACCTCATTCGATATCTCCCTGTTTTACGCCGCGGCATCGGTCTAAGGCGACCGGCTTAGCGGAAAACATATGGTGCTCCCTCTCGTACCTATAACGGAATCCCGCTTCAACTCATGGATTCGCTCGCCGCTGGTCGCCTTAGACCAATGTCGTGGCCGGGACATTAGCATTCGTAACTACATTGTTGCCCCAATGACTGACCCTGCGCCACCCGCATTCAGTGGACTCCTGCGACCTTCACCAGGTGATATCAGTCCACCTTGTGGGGGGCCTACCCAAGCTGGTCATTGTGGCAATATTTGGGGGAGGCCTGTCCAGCAGTGGACGTCTTTCGGCTGATGTCATGATGATGAACTGCATGATAACTTATGTCATCGAATTTCTTTGCTCCCCAGCCTGCTGCAGGTGACCGTATGTGCAACTAGCATACCATTATATACTCAAATATGTACTTATAGTCTCTTATAGATATTATGGATATTTTCAATAAGTTACTTTTCTTTTCTCACTGTTATATGTCTTGCCGCTGCATGTTAAGTTTGTGTGGTTATATGCTTTTATGCTTTATCTGCTGTGTTTATCTATGTACCATATCTGTGGAAACCTTTAATTGACTTGTTAGATAATTAATTTGTAAAACCTAGTCTTAGTAATTGTAGCTGTTGGTTTTCCGAATAAAATAAAATAAAAAAATTAAGTATTATTTTGTTTTGATTGGCGCAATAAAGTATATTGGATAACTTTTTAAATAGCCACCAGAAAAAAACAAATGAAGGTTTATTGTGTGGTGAGCACGGATATTTGTTTCTAGGTTTAACATATTTCTATGTATTTATTTGTCTATTATGTGTATAATATTCGTCTGGATTCTGAAATCTATCACATTTCATATATACATAAATGGTTAGTATTCTAGGTGATTTTTCTCGATTAACGCAGAATATTACGATATTACGTAAGATACTTTAATTTCGAGTTATAAAAATCAGCGGTCTGTGCACAAGTCCAAGAGAAGCATTATAACACCCGCTTTCATAAAACCGTTTAGCTCCATTAAAACACGCTAAAGTGTTAATAGCGTTTAATAACACCACATTATTATTTAACAAATGTTTAACCAAACAATTTGAAGAAGTTTTAAAGTAGGTACGAAATGAAACTGCTCATTTCACTTTCGTAAGATGGAAGTTAAGATAATGGGCATGGGCAACGCATAATTGTGTATCTCTCAACGTTTTCGACCAAAATAATAGTTCAGTTTTAATTTATAGTCTTACCCCCTTATTCATAAACGTCTGCTAACTTAACAAGCCGCTAATACTTAGTTGTTTGTCCCTTTCGGTCTTAACAATGTGTCCATAAGAGCAAAAGGGACAAACAATTATTAGCAGCTTGTTAAGTTAGTAGACGTTTATGAACAAGGGGGTTAGAGTACGGGTAAAATTAAACATTAATTAATGATTATAAAATACACTGTACATCAATTTATTTCTGTGGTGACAATAATACGAAAGTTGTAAGGGATGTAGTGCAGTGTGACCAAGTAAGTACTTATTCAATTTAAGTCGACCAATGGTGAATAAAGCTGCGAGTAGATGCTATAAAAATTAATAGTAATTTTAAAGTTCTTATCTACGTATATAAAAATCATATAAAATATAAAATTACTCATAAAATTTCATAATACTCCATACCGATTCGTTGTTAAGTAAAAAAGTAGGATATGCCACTATACCTTATAATTCGTGATTATTAATATTTCATGCCATCTTGTTAAATAATCCGTTACCAAGTTGCACATTATTACATATGTTACACATTACACCTTCACACGCAACCCATAAGAGCATTAACGGCCTTTCCACTTACAATTATTAATCTTCCTTGCGCTATTCCGGCAACACTCGTACCCGACTCGTACCAATCATAAGTTGACCCCTAGATTCCCAATTTCCCCTTAAAAATTGCAATCTTTATTCTCACATCATCAGCCTATCTCAGTCTACTGCTGGAGGTAGGCCTCTCCTATTGACTATACGTATAGACGCATTAGGAGGTAAATGCGCATAATCGCGACTTCGCGACGCTTGGCAAGCGGATTGGCGATCGCAGTAATGTGTCTACTATGATGACCAGGGATCGGCAAATGTGCGTCATTGTTTGCAATTATATGGACATGAATCCAAAATTTATTAAATGAATAATCAAACGAATAATTTCTTGAAATTTGATTTTGAAGAAACAGGTGACTATTTAAAAATTTCATAGTTACCGGTGTCAAATATGTAATTTTCTGAAAATTATTAAATGATTAATTATCGAATCAAGTTAGGAGTTATGTCCATATTATTGCGAGCAATGACGCACATTTTTCCGATCTCTGATGATGACGCTGCTGCTCATCATCAATCTTCTATCAAGAATGGTCAGTGATACTTCTATCCCTTAGTCGGCTCTTACGACACCCGCGGGAAGAGTTGGGATGGTGATACATGCATTCTATCTACCATCACAACACGGTTATCTTTCTTCTCACATACGATAACATTGGGTGAGGTAATACTGCGAGGGCAGTTGGGTTGTGAACGGGGAGGGAGAAGGAAATTTATTCGGCATATTTGGTTACGTAAATAATATATTATTTTGAGTAATCAACCAATTGTCAATATACGTAATTTTCTCACATCATCCCGTAGCTATGTCTCATCTCTCCCCCGCGGGGCAAGTTGAAAATCTGACTACATTTAAGGGTGAATATCTGAGCGTTTCATACGCCTAATTTTGGTGGCTTCATTTTTGTCTAAGTTTATATGAATTAGCTACTTTGTCATTTGAAGGAGGCGCGGTACCTTATAACTTTGAGATGTTTAGAAAAATGATGCCACCGCAATTAGGCGTTTGAAACGCTCAGATATTCATCCTTTAAGGTGGTTTCCTATTGACAATGATTATTGTGCGATGAACCAGAAAATTGTCATGATTATTGTGTACCAGGATTTCAAGAATTTGGAAATTATATTTTTGTTAAACACTCATTTTAGCGTAACTCACACAAAGTTAACTGGTTACTTGGTTAGTTGGTGTTAGAACCAATACTTACGCTCGGTAAGTTTGCATTTCGCCTTAATATTAACCGTACACTTATTCGAAATAATTAAGTAGGCACATAATTATTATTACGTCACGCTACGGCGTGTTCTAATGATTTGATTAATGGGTTACAGTTTAAAGTAACAACCAGCAATTTATGCGGTATGACGAGCTGGTCTGATTTTAATCAATTATAGTTTGCGAAATAGATTAAATACCTATTTTTAGTGCTATACTGATATGGTATAAAAATAACTACTTGAGTATTATGGTCTCGGTGGTATGGTATTATAGGTGGAATTCGATATTTCTGTAATTAAAATAATGTCTGGTTTTCTATCGAGTTAAAAAACCGCACTTTAGTCTTTTGATATTTCTTTTTAATAAGTTTAATAACACCTTAAACCATAAAAAAACATCCTATACACATAGTTCGCAGATAACTATTGACCACAGAAGACTTTTAATTTTGATCAACCTGTAAGACATTCTTCATATGTATATAGGTATTATTATATCGATAGTTAGCAAATTACAGTTATTTTCATACCTTACACTTACAGTTCACTTTGCCGCTTGCCATAAGGGCGCATAGACATTAACAAGGCTTAATCATAAACGTGTCCTCGGAAAAATGTGCGCCATTGTTCGCATAATATGGACATGACTCTTGATTGAATAATTAATCATTTTCAGAAAATTACGTATTTGACACCGGCAACTATAAAAACCTTTTTGAATAGTCACCTTAAAGCTTCGAAATCAAATTTCAAGAAATTATTCGTTTGATTATTCATTTAATCAATTTTAGAATCATGTCCAATTGTCCATATATTAACGCAAACAATGACGCACATTTGTCCGAGTCCGATGTCCGAGCCAAGTTGCCAATCGCCAGCGCTTAATCGTCAATCGTAAGCGAAAGGCAGCTAACTGTCTTTGTCGCACTAATATAAAAGAGTGACAGAGAGGGAAAACTACGATACGCTACCAAGCGCTAGCGATTGGCAACTTGGCTAAGCACCCTGGTCCTAACATAGCAAGCCCATAAATATCGGTTGTCCCTTTTTTATTAATATGTTGAGACCGAATGGGAAAAACGATACTTAATCAGCTTGATAAGTTAGGAGAGAATTATGAATAAATAAGGCTAATTCGTATAAGACCGCAATCCAATTCCTTTTTTATGGTAAGCGACAATTAAAGTGGGACGCTTTTAGGCATTTTTACTTTTTGGGTTACCCAATTAGCGCGAAGTTAAAAAAACCTTAATTTCAGTCAGCTTTCGTAACGACAATTAATCAAAAAATTATAATATTAAATCGCTGATCAAGTTTAACTTCCTAAAGATATTGGACTTAACTGTCCTTACGAAGCTGACTACGAAGGTTTTTTAACTTCGCGCTAATTGGGTAACCCAAAAAGTAAAAATGTCCTTTTACTATAAAAGCTCACAATGTCAATGTCTTTGAATGCGATTCCTATATCCCGAAAATAAGTATTTACTCTACTTTAAGAGCAATTGTCTCTTGTGTTATAAATATTTGTAATAGTAAGTAGGTTCCCATGTTAGATAACTACTAAGTAGTCCCGATCAAACGCCTAACTAGACTGCCAACTGTCGTCGAAATTAGACGCTTTTCAAAATGCATTACCGGACCATTCAATCCCATTCAAGTAGCATCGATTGAGACACTGATTGACCGATGTTGATTTTTATCTATAATCGATTAGATTACGCATTGTCCGTGGTATGGTCCGTTTCGCATTAGCATTTCGCACAATATAAATGGTTTAGTGAGCAGATGATTGAAATTTCCTGGAATTATGACAAGTACCTACTTTTATATATTTATTTGCCAAAAAAATATTTTCATTCTTTGCAGTGACGTTTTAGAACGCAGATCATTTAGATCCCCTTAGGATTATCTGGGAAAAACGTTTAAGTTTCAAAACGGTCGATAAAATATTGATATCACTTAAAATGGCTTAAAATTATTGGGGTCACACCTATGCCTCTTGAGTCTGGCGGTTTTTGCATCACATCAGGTTGGAATAGGTAGAATACTCATACAGAGGGAGGTACCCCGGCTTGCCATGAGTGTGGCGCGCCGAATGACACGGTCCAACATACCCTGATGGAATGCGGTCGGTGGGTCGTAGAGCGCCGCACCATGATCATGGCTCTTGGGCTGGTGAACCCTTCGCTGTCTAACATAATAGCGGCTATGTTGCATAGAAGATAAATGGAAAGCCGTGTGTTATATGAGAGCGTCATTTCGCAAAAGGAAGCCGCGGAAAGAGAGCGCGAGGACAAAAGTGACGCGACGGTTGCGCTCCCAAACAGACGCAGATGAGCCCATTTTGGCGCCCGGCTAAACCCTGTGTAATGCCAGCGGGTTTTGGGAACCTGCATTGCACAGCGTTGCACGTGTGAGGGAAATCTCCTCCACATCAGCATGGGTACCTTGGCATAACACAAGTCAGGCCTGTCAGAGATAGGTGTGGTCGAATTATAGGCGTAGCTCACTCGTAACTGGCAGGCGATGTTAACGCCGGAGTGGTTTTTTAGTGGGTAGATTAGATATACCTCCAGCCCCTTTCGCTTAAAGGCTGGAGGGAGTACCACATATACTGTACTGTATTGGTTTATGAAATATGTACTGATACTTGTAATTATAAGAAACATGTACCGTTTGTGCCCAAATAAACATTAAAACATATCTCCCCAAATGGCTCCTCAAGCCGGGCCGAATGCATAACGCATTTTCCCACTCAGTCAACAAAAAAAGTTAGAATACTGATGTCGACTTGTAGACTTATCATAGCCTCGGCTTTTGCCGTTTACCTTTGGCAGTCTTGAGAAGGAATTTCTGAGCGGCTGTTAATGAGCCGTAGGTTTGGATTGGCTGAATACACAATTACCTACACACATCAACGAGTTTTATATTGCTATGCCTAATTATCACAAAAAACGGAAATATATAAGTTATAGTCATAACGTTGAAAAGAACGGGACCTATATATCATTACAATAACTAACTAATCGAAATTGTTTTCAATTAAGTTTATTTATTATTACCTGTTTACGGTGATTAGTCCGAGCTATGTACGGTTTACGTAAACTAAACATAACGTAAATAAATATGTATTATATATGACATAGGTTTCGAAATATTACAAAACGTAACTCTACATAACATACCCAAATAAATACGAGTAGGTATTAAACTATTGAAATAATCACTCTGTAAAATTGGCTGTAATTTAAAATAGGTATACAGTGTGTGGCCTACAACCGGGGTGAAAATTTAAACGGTGCATTAATAAGCTGATCAACAATCATTTCCACATATTGTAAATAAAAAAATAAAAAAATTGTAATTTTTTGTTCATGTATTTTTCATTATTATGGGTTCATTTACTTGAATTAAAAGTTATCAATAACTTATCATTTTTGAATCATTGAAAAATGTACAATTTTTGTTTAAAACCGTATCAAATTAGTGTAAAAATGCAAACAAAATTATTGTTATGACTTCCTACCTGGTATACTATCAAGATGTCTTGCGACTGACAAGCTACGACATCGTGATGCCAAGATCCAGTACTTCATAAGGTTCATAGCTTTGAATGACAATATCTCCGAACTTAACCACTTTGAAACACCGGGACCTTTACAGGATTATTGCTGATAGTCTAAGGAGTCACTCATTTCATTTTTCTCCCGTGTTAAAGACCACATACTGTATACTAACACTTTTCACCCATAAAGACGGGCTTTGACGAGCTCGAAACTAAACCTTGATTATTTATAATAATTACAAGGTATTCGTAACGTAAGTGTAACAATGGGATCGGGACATTTCAGACCGTGCGCGAAGACAGTGTTGAAGGAGAAATAAGTAAATAACGTAATAGTTTTTTTAAGCTATAAGTGGCAAACGAACAGACAAACCGCCTGATGGAAAGCAATTAACGTCGCCCATGAACACCAGAAGCCAGAGGTCACGGTAGTAGCTAAAATTCGAATAAATTGATGATCTCCTTTGACTGTTTTTTTAGCAAGGAGAGTAGTTTATACTACGTAGTTTTAGAAAACATAAAATATTTGGCATGTGTGGGAATAAACATCTTTGGTATAAGCTTTCAAAGTTAATATACTGCATGACGCTCCAATGCGTTATCTAAAAGTGCAATATTTACGCGTCGTTTTAAAATTGATTATGTACATGACTGAAAGCTATAATTATTTAAATGGAGGTACACAAGGGTATTTTCTATCGTTTTTAATAACATTTTATTATTTTCCCTGTCGCTTTTTTATTATAATATTTATTTTACGCGAGCCATCAAAACAATCAACGACGATTTCGATTTGAAAAATATTTCGAAGCTTTTAGTTTAGAAACCCTTCGAGTCCCTTAATGATTCATATGTCGTTTTGTAGCCTAGAAAATGCTTTATCGTGAGCAAGTGATAATTCTACCGAAGATTGCCGAAGGTCTTGGCGGTAGCCTTTTTACGAAACTGAAATTTAAGGACAAATAAGCGTACTTAATGATTTTTAAGAGCGAGGAGGGGGGAAATCAATTGCTAGTTCTCACGTAACTTGTTTTTAGGGTTCCGTAGTAAACTAGGAACCCTTATGGTTTCGCCATGTTCGTCTGTCCGTCTTCCGCACCATAGCTCAATGGCCGTTAGTACTATAGTGTGGGGTATCGTTGAATAGGACTTTCAAAAAGAATAAGGGTCCCAAAAGAAAGTTTTTTTACCCACAAAATTTCAAGAATAACAAGTAACACTAATTTGCTCATTAGATTTTTGCTGACATCCGATCTATACATAACTGGTTTACGAAATTTACCTCACAATAATCACCAAATTAAAAATTTAAAAAACCGACTTCAACTGGTTTCTCCAAGATTCCCGATTTGTTTCCATCATTGGTTTCCTCAAATCCTACTTTCTGAATGCAAATTCATGTAAATGAATGAAAATTACCAAAAGCGCCATACATGTACCTATAACATTTGAAGAGATCCCTCGATTTCTCCAGGATCCCATCATCAGACCCCAACTTGGTGCCAATGGGACCATCTCGGGGTAATACACGTTCGATCACAAAAAGAAATTTTAGAATCGGTTCACTATTCTCGGAGATATCAGGTAACATACATACAACAAAAAAAAAAAAAAAAATTCAGTCGAATTGAGAACCTCCTCCTTTTTTTGAAGTCGGTTAAAAAGTAGGAATCTTTATTTAAAGCTTGTATTTCGCTTATTACAGATCAAATACAATCTTAATATAACATTACGTACTGTTTTTTAGACTATTGCGATTTTTGAATTTTAAGCACTGTTCTTTGAACGCCTGACCACTGTGGAAGCGTTGCAAATGCGTTGCCGGCCTTTAAGGTGGGTGTAAGCTCTTTTCTTGAAGGTTTGAAGGTCGTATCGGTCCGGAAACACTACTTGCGACAGTTCGTTCCAAAGTTTAGCTGTGCGAGGCAGGAAGTTACGGGAAAACGCACTTTAAAATAAAACTAAGTATAACATTATATACTAAATTAGACAATTCTGGACGATAGTCGTATTACCAAAAATGTTGTTGCTTTGAGTTAAAGTGCATTCAGACCAAAAGAGCATTCGCTGTTCTATCCCCCGCTCTACGAAATCAACCAATCACGTTTTGTGTAAAGATCGAATTTCGTAGAGTGGGAGGTTAGAATAGTGAATGTTCGCTTGGTCTGAATGCACCGTTAAGGTTCGATCGTTACACAAAACGTGATTGGTTGATTTCGTAGAGCGGGGGATAGAACAGCGAATGCTCTTTTGGTCTGAAATCTGAATGCACCTTTAGATATGAGCCGTCTTGTCATTGAAACGGGGTTGCGTGCGTACCCGCGAAATCATTTTTCAATCGTAGACGCAAAAGAAAAGCAAAAACTTGGCTGAGCATGTACTCGTACTTAAAGTTCTAGAAATCCGATTAAGCGACATGACCTAAATGACCAAAGATCAAATATCAATAATTTTAACATTAAATGAATGTGAACTTCAGGTTTAAGGTTTTAAGATGGTGATAGAACCAAGATTGTGATCGGAAAGTGTGTGTTTATGAAATAATGCAAGTTTGCAGATATGTTCACCTTTCTTTTACTTTCAACTGAAAAATATCCTTCAAATCGCCACGAACTACCTACTCGTGTATCCTTATCTTACGTGTCAATTTGATAGGTATTTGGCTTTGGTAGAAAGGGAGTAAACATATATTAGCTAATATACATTTCGTAAGTTTTATTCGACATGGCATGGGGCTAACAAGACAAAAGTTAAATAACACTAAGACTCTAATTGGTTTCTACCGTCAAAGTCAATCGCTTACCTGAATTGAAATGTAGAGTTGTAGACCTCAAAAGTGATATATAACGAAGGCATCCATCCGCACCAATAGTACCATCTAATATTTCACATAAGGTTGTCAAATCGTGTTTGGAAAGCATCACAGTGTGTCTTTCATACCAACATTGGTTTTAAGATTAAAGTGCTGTTAACCATTTTATCAAAATAATATAACGATTACCTTTTATAATAAAGAGTATTTTTTAAATCTCGAGCACCAATGTAATGCAAACATTTATTTACGTTTCAGAGAGGAAGAGCTAGTTTCGTTTCTATTTTTAACCGACTTCAAAAAGGAGGAGGTTTACAATTCGTCGAAATCTTTTTTTTTTTTTATGTATGTTCCCCGATTACTCGAAGACGCGTGGACCGATTTGAAAAATTCTTTTTTTGTTTGAAAGGGTATACCTTCTAATTGGTCCCATTGTCACCGAATCCAGATCTGATGATTGGATCCTGGAGAAATCGAGGGAACTCTTCAAATGTTGTAGGCACACATGACATTTTTCATTTATTTTCGAAGACTAATCAAGTATTTGCGTCTAGTCATGAACGTTTTAAGTTGGTGATCTGATGATGGAAGGTACAACTCCTTAGCAATTAGGAGTTGGGGGATAATTCTTTAAGTATAACATATTTCGTGTATTTTGGGAGCTATTCGAGTATTTGCCTTTAGGTGGTTATCCTTTCATGTTGGTGAGCTGATGATGAAAGGTACAACTCCTTAGAGATTAGGAGTTGGGAGACAATTCCTTAAATATAACATATTTCATGTATTTTGGAAGCTATTTGAGTATTTGCCTTTAGGTGGTCATAGTCTCATGTTGGTGAGCTGATGACGAAAGGTATAACTCCTTAACGATTAGGAGTTGGAGGATAATTCTTTGAATATATCTATTTAAGTGTTTGCTTAGTAGTTATGACATGTTGGTTAGCGGTAAGTGATTCTTTAAATAATATAGGCATGCTAAGGCTGTTACCTATAATCTTTGAAATTATTCATACTTGCTGATGATACAATGTATATCTCCTTGATAATGGGATAATTCTTTGAATATAACAACTGTCATACATTTTCGAGATCTATTTAAGTGTTTGCTTAGTAGTTATGACATGTTGGTTAGCGGTAAGTGATTCTTTAAATAATATAGGCATGCTAAGGCTGTTACCTATAATCTTTGAAATTATTCATACTTGCTGATGATACAATGTATATCTCCTTGATAATGGGATAATTCTTTGAATATTTAAGGTATCCAGTTCAGGTTTTCTGGCCTATTACAGTGCAGTACATTCTAATTATAAGTATTTAGAGCATACTAAATAACGATTTTACACTACTAAAAAGCAAAAAATAAAATATTTTAAAATAAAAATAAAACCGCCTTCAAAAATTCGCCCAAACTAAAAAGTCAAAAATAATTTTAGTTCCTACTTCTTAGGATTTCCTACACAAACCTTTAAACCTTTTACCCTATTCATTGAAATAAAATATTATGGCTATCGTATCCTACAGATTTCTTAGAAGTCGGTGCCAAGCCAAATATGTTCTCTTCGCGAGTATATAACTGTATTTGATAGAGGCTAGAGCTTTGTAACTTACTGTCACTCCGGTTATGCTTTCATCAAAATGACTGAGGTAGACCATTCTGTTGATAAAAACATAATCGGAGTGACAGTAAGTTACAAAGCTCTATCGAATATATACCTGAATGAACGTATTTGGCTTGGCACCGACTTCTAAGAAATCTGTAGGATACCTAGCCATAATATTTTATTTCAATGAATAGGGTAAAAGGTTTAAAGGTTTGTGTAGGAAATCCTAAGAAGTAGGAACTAAAATTATTTTTGACTTTTTAGTTTGGGCGAATTTTTGAAGGCGGTTTTATTTTTATTTTAATATTTCGATAAAATCATTGAAGTAACTCGGAACTGTTGCCGACGTTAACTTATTTACTGAATTATCCATTACCAGAAAACACTGCAATTTAAAACATACGAGATTTTGGCCACACTAGCACAACAAATTTACATGTGGTTTATGCTAATGGTTAAATAAAGAAAAAAAAACAATTGGAATTAATTGTATTCAATTTGGAACATTGCTTAAAAACCGTGATATTATTTAAATCCTGTTTAATCTAATAAAATTCTAAATCATATATTATTAATATTATTATGTATATTTTTACCTGTGTATATTTTTGAGAAATAAAAAATCTTTACCTAGGGGTGCGATTGTACTTAGGGTTGGAGATACTAAATAAAAAAAAAGAAAATGTAAGCACCCACTTCTCAACAGTACTAACATACGTACCAGCAATCATAATTGCATTATCATTAAATTATATACGCATTCTCTTGCTAAATGGATAATAGGAGTATAACGTTTCTTATTTTCTACAATAATGAGAAATAGTAGGTATTTGTAAAGGACCATATTCTACTGTTTTACTTAGAGTGGGTTTGTAACATGTATTGTGTAACTAAATAAAATGTGTGCTTTATTTATAGCTCCATGTTATGTACATATTATGTATCTATCTTGTCACATATTTTCATAATGTCACAACACACCGGCACACGCTACGTTAGTCCAGTGAAAATAACATGAAAAACTTGTCAAAAGCACTTCCCGAATCAGCGAGCCATAAGCGGCGCCCGCCGGTGTAAGATATAATATACCTATTGCAACAAAATTGTATGATTTCTCATGTTCTTAAGACTTTCTTCTCGTTAGCGGTCGTTTATGTAACTAACCCGGTTCTGTTTGCCTTATCAGTGAAGCACTAAGTACCCTATAATCACATTACAAGAGAAAAATTCTTAACATGTTTTACTTTATTGAAAGCTTTACTTAAAAGCGCGAGTGTAAGTTTTCATTTTCTACTTGCACTATAACTATAAGTAATAATAATATATTCGTAGCACACCTTATCAGTTTATTAGCTTTTCGCTAGCTGTGTGACTCAACCTCGTATAATGATTTATGAGGTTGTGTCATGAAATAGTACATTACGACACAAGTGCGAAAAACATGTAATTCGAAACGAGTGGTGATGTTTTAAAATACGACCGATAGGGAGCGTTTTAAATCGACACGAGTTGGATATGTTTAGTAGAGATGGTGCGAGAAGTGGGTCATTTTACGTCAGGTCCAAAACTTCGGAGGGCCATCTGTACTAAAAACGTCGTACGAGACACGTGCAAAAACGAAATTCGTAAAATCAGTCGTGTTGTAAAACATCGCCACCCGTTTCGAATTCCATGTTTTCGCACTTGTGTCGTAATGTACTATTCTGCACAAAATACATACATTTCATATAAGTACTAGATTAAGTCACACATTTTCGTTTCGTTTTTTCACTCGTGCCGCGACTAAATGTATGAACTGAAAGGCGATTCTGAAAGTTGTGCTACCTACTAGTGTTTTCTAATTAGCCCCTAGGCTAGGTAGCACACGTAAAGTCTCCGTCAATAGAAGTTGCGAACAATATAAACAATAAAATAATATAAATAAATCTTATTTTTTTGTCGACAGGTGTGATGAAAAACATTGTATGCATCACGGTCGGTAAGCGGAATACTAACTCGAGTCATAAAAAGCGCTTCTAACACTCTCGTTAGTAGTTCCGTACTTACCTCCCTTGATCCACAATTTACTATTACTTTCCCTCGGACATAATATTATTAGCTAAAATCAGAAATGAATATATACAGGGTGTAAGTCTAATACGGGCGAAGCTCTCAACGGGTGTTAGTTTAAGACATAATAAGCACATTCAAATAACTTTTACTTAAAATTAGAGCAACAAAATTTTCCATACAAAATAAATCGGCGCGCAATGTAGAGCAACATACGCGAGTTAAACACTCGTTGACAGCCAATTTCAAAAGCAGATGACATAACTGTCATATCAAAATAACAAATGTTCGTACCTACATTGCTGCTCCGATAGTCTTAAAAAAAATCTGTGGGGTCATAATTAAGAGTAACTTTTAAAAAACCTTGTAATCCATGATTACACTAATGAATACCATGCCTGGTTAAATTGATCGCCCGTATTAGACTTACACACTGTATATACGTAGGTTAAATGGTTATCGCGCTGCAAAAAAGCTATCTATAAACGTATCAAAGGTAGGTATAATAACTGGTGTTTAAAATTCACTTTCAAAGACTAACCATTTTCAAACTGCTGAGCATTTCGATGGCAATTACGTTTCGTTTCTACCGATTCGACTGTTCATTACTTTCATTATACTAATGCAAAAATAATTACAGAAAAAGATAAACATACGACTGTTTCTGCCTTTCATTTTCAAGATGCAAAATATTTCAACATACC
This sequence comes from Thaumatotibia leucotreta, assembly GCA_025490895.1. Lineage (NCBI taxonomy): Eukaryota > Metazoa > Arthropoda > Insecta > Lepidoptera > Tortricidae > Thaumatotibia > Thaumatotibia leucotreta. The sequence goes on from JALPQI010013204.1 coordinate 20,211, forward strand.
TAATACCTACTCAAACAAATGTTTTGTTGCCTCGTTTATCGTTATATTGATCACGTCCGTTAAATGTTCATGTACTAGTAGATAAAACAAAGAGTAATTGTAAAAAATATACTAACCCCCTTATTCATAAACGTAGCAGACGTTTAGGAATAAGGGACTTAACATGCCGCTAATAATTGTTTGTCCCTTTTGCTTTTATGGTCACATTGTTAAGACCGAAAGGGACAAACAATTATTAACGGCTTGTTGAGTTAGCAGACGTTTATGAATAAGGGGGTTAGTCTTTTACTTACATGAATAGGTAAGAGTAGCATTTTATTTCCTATTCTATTTCCTAGATTATTTCCTCATTCCTGACAAACTTAGCGATTTTACAGCAATAAGCCTTCTTCTAGGGGAGGCCAATGTCCAACAGTGGACGTCTACATCGCCTGAGAATGATGAATCATTTTTTTTTATAATTGATTGAATAATAATATCGTATGATTAGCAATGTAACGAGGAGAAGTTTCATAAGTTGCGAAACTTCTATAGACATTGTTCTCGACAATTTAAATTTTACAAGCAATCTAATCATGCCAAAACCGTTGTATACCTGAACATGCCTTTTAAGGTATATTTTATACCTTATTTACTCTATTTTGAAACACAATTCTTCATAACACTGTTTTATAAGTTCTTAAATGGAAACATTCTCAATGAGAACTTGCTTTTCATTTCCGAGTATATTCCCGCAATTTTGAGAAAGTCCTGCAACTTGTACATTGCTACGTATGATAGTTACGATGAAAAGGAGATGGCAATACTGGAACTATTAACTAGAATGGAATACATGAACCTGTTAAAAGGTTAATTGCCTCCCTAAAGTTTATTAACTATGTTAATTTACTAGGTCAGTAATGTCCCGGCCATGTCGTACACGGCAGTCTCAGATTACCGCGAGATAGCGTTTACAAAGAGTATTTAATTAGATCGTAGTAAAACAGGCAAATAATGGCTGAGATTTGCGGCCTGATAGGTACTTACAAAGATAGTTGAGTGCTTTGTAGGGTAATTGAAAGAAATAGCAAATAAAATACATTTAGAAAAGTTCTTTTCCCTACTATGTACCTACCTACCCCTAACAATATTTTTTTTGTATCCATAATTAATATGAAAAGACACGCCCGAATTAATTCCCTTTTTTTAATATAAAAAATACACGAGTACTTAATGATTCGAATATTCATGTCATCTAACTCGCAAAGATTCTGTTGCAACAAGGTCGCAAAGCATTATCTTTCTTACGATACATTGTCTCACCTTTGCATATTGTTACATTGTAATAGAGCGAAATATTATTTCTAAGTATCTATTATCTATTCATATATATAAAATATATGTGTATATAATTTTCCCATTGGTACACTTTGGGCAGGCTCTTATCTCGGTAATTCATGTAAACATTACAAAATGAGGTTCACAGTCCACTTAGGGCTTAACGTAAGGCTTCACGAGATTTTTTGACATTCGTACGAGTTGTTGCTGCAACCACAAATGAAGCAAAAGAATTAAAACAAATTAAATTTAATGAAGCCCTTACGTTATCTACTTTAATTACGGTTAAAGAGTGTAAACCTTGTAGTTATTGCACATACTATTTATAGTACAGTCGACGTCAAAGATATCATTACAGTTTAGACGCCAAAAATATATTTACACGACCTTAATGTCAAGGCAATAAAGTCGTGTAAATATATTTTTGGCACCTAAACCGTAATGATATCTTTGACGTCGACTGTACATACATATTAGGAAAATAGGTACTTGTTTAATTTATGGTACCGTAGCGATTTACAAACAACAGCAAAATAGTAGAAAATTAAGAATAATTACAATACAGGCTTTTCCTAATATTAGACCTTTAAAAAATAGAAATATCTAATCGAGAATGCTTCAATGAAATAAAAAACTCTGTTTAAAAAATATCTAATAACGCAAGTAAGTGTCGCAGGATCTACACGTACTGCTCACCTGACCCTAGAAATGTCATGATTACATTGTTTGATAAATTCTTTTGGAGCTTTGCAGCCAAAATTAATGCCACATTACAAAAGCTTGACAGTAAAAAAAATATCTCTACCATATTTATTTTCCATTTTTATAATTCCTACTCGCTCCATTTTAGGGTCTACTAAATCACTACCATTTCTTCTAAGGGTAAATCCATAAATAAGACTATAACATCAGTTACCAAATTCTTTTGTACGTTCATCTAATAATTATAAATAAATAATAAATAAATATCTTGGGACATCTTACATAAATCGACCTAGTCACGGTAGGTAAGCTATATTAAGGCTTGTGATGTGGGTACCAGGCGACGATATATATAATAGATAGATACATATAGATACTTAAATACATAGACAGCCATGACCAAGGAACAAATATTTGTGATAAATAACTACACAAATAATACCCTCGCCTGGATTCGAACCCGGAACCTACAGCTTCGTAGGCAGGGTCACTACCAACTAGGCTACGGAGGCTGATAATTACGTAGATTTAGGCATCTATTCTATATACCCAGCTAGGCCAGACGAACGAAAACTTAATTTTGATTACATCATCATCATCATCATCAGCCTATGATAGTCCACTGCTGGACGAAGGCCTCTCCTATCTACTATGCGTATAGACGCATTAGGAGGTAAATGTCCATAATCGCCACGCTGAGCAAGCGGATTGGCGATCGCAGTAATGTTTCCACTATGACGACGCTGCTGCCCATCATCAATCTTTTATCAAATAACGGTCAGTGACACTTCAATTCCCTTAGTCGACTCTTACGACACCCGCAGGAGGAGTTGGGGCGGTAACAAATGTATTCTTACTGCCGTCATCACACGGCCGCTTAATTTTGATTAATTCATTTAAAACACGCAGAAGAACTGACGTCACAGTCTCCTGGATTCCCACAACTTTCCCCGCCACCAACTTCAAATCAAATATATGAGCTTTCAACGTGGCGGCACGACTGAGACATCGTGACGGGATCGATTGGTAACCGATTAGTTCCACTGCAGTGTTATATTCCGTTAGCAAACTTGTTTTTGGATTAAGTAATCCAGTATATTTTGATCTCCACCTATACGCGTAGCTATTTCGTGCGCTAGCAAAAAACTAAAAAATCGTAAACATATCAACAATCTTGGTCTTAACACTTGAGTTGACATAAATTCTTAGTTAAAATTATTGATATTTATTAGTATTAACGTAAAAATTAATTATACGAAAGTGTTGCACGAGATGTGTCAAAGACAACAAATGCTATTGAAAGTCAGCCATAGATATTTGTTATATTGTTTTCGTTTTCAACTGCCGCACGGAATAGCTAGTTTGTACTTTATACAACTCTTAAGGTTATATATAGAATGAGCATTCGCTCGTTTGGTGTAAACCCACCTTTATGGATAGTAACAGTTTCATCTGACGGATACATTTATTATTTAATACATTCAGTCGATGGGTGAGTAAACAGCGGCCCTACCGCAAACTTCGAAATCCGCTAATTCGTTGTTGGAGACAGAGGAAAATCGTCGACATAGTTCCGTTAAAGCGATGGGGCTACTGCATGTATTGGATACGCAAAGCAGGCCATCGTGCTCTCTCCAATATGTCAGTACGAGCGTGATAGAATACATTACGTATCGAGTAAAATTTAACGTATCCTTTACTTTCCAACTCATGGTACGGCTACTGATCGCATCTGCCCATGCTTCGGGAACAATTATCTGGACGTTCGACGCTTTTGATCGTGTGACGGATAAATTGTTCCTAGGAATAGTTTACCGTGACGGAGGAAACTGCGCAATGCTATATTCCCTGCATCTGCATAAGAACATTTCTTCCAATGTAGAATTTATTGTTTGAGAATAGGAATCAAAGTTGGATGAGTCTTCAAATGTAGATGTACCGATATGCTTAAAGCTACGTAGTGGGGCAGTTCCCATCTTCGTTTTATTGATACGTTGTATCGTGACGGTAATGGTCTTATTCCCTTGTATACCGTTACGAATGTTATGATGAATGATTGATCACAGAATCGATTGTGCTATCAATAATGTTTACGGCATTTACAAAGTAAATTGCAGTTAGACATTTTCGTGACCTACGTCAGTAATTTGGTCGGAAAGTTCGGGAAAACGTCTCGGAACAAAGCACGCCCTTACATCTCACGTGCCTTCATTTTTCGAACATACTCTACGTCTACAGGAATATAATAGGTATAAAACTTTAATTACATTGAAACTAGATCGACGTATGTGTGAAAAAATTTGAAATATTGGGGTTAGAAATATATGTAAGTATATAATCAAAGAATGCATAATAGAATACATATTAAGGGTTAATAGTGATTGTACCTATCAAATCATATCAGCCGAAAGACGTTCATGTCGTCAAATCATACAACACTCAACAATTTCGAACCCTAGGCCACTCTTCAACCATGTCACAGTGATGGTTTGCTAATGTTTAACCAAAAAATAATTAGCAAAATATCGTTTTACAATAAATGATTCGCTAAATAATGATGGCTAACATATTACTGCGCAAAAAGTTGACTGGTTCTATGGTGAGCCAGGATTCAACCTTGACTATGTACTACAATATACACCAATGGCTGTAAAAGTATTACAAGATCTGAAACACTTATTCGACATTTAAAATCTAGACAAGTTTTCAATCGAAAGCTTTTTAAGTCAGACTCCTAACCTCGTTAATCTTATTACGTAAGCTGATATGCTAGTTATGTGGGTTTTTGCATTTGATAATGTCGTCAGATAAACGGTGCATATCGTGCCCTCAAACGTGGGAAACTTTCCCGGGATTCGTACTGGTTATCGAAAGTTAGACGCTCCGATGAAATCTGAATATTGACACGTCATATAAAATAAGTAGGTACCTATTAAGTGCCATGTAAATTACAAAAAAAAGCTGAATGGACGTAAATTGATTTTTATATTTTCTTCCAAGAAGGACAAGCACCTTTGGGCTTGTCTATTAATCACGTCATACGATTTTGGCCTATTTTGGACCCCTCACTCCTCTATTTGGCAACATTTTCCGGGCCCCCCCCCCCCCCCCCCCTAGCCAATATGACGTGTAAACTTTTTCTTTTAAGAACACTTGTTCCGGGTTTGACATCTGGTTATATTTAAAGGTGCGTTCAAACTAAAAGAGCATTCGCTGTTCTAACCGCCCACTCTACGAAATTCGATCGGTACACAAAACGTGATTGGTTGATTTCGTAGAACGGGCGCTAGAACAGCGAATGCTCTTTTGGTTTAAGTCTAGTGTATTGCAGCGAGTGTGATGGACTACGTTACATATCAACCTAAACGTTAGGCCAACTTATGGTACAGCTTTCCATACTTTCGGCAGAGATAATGCAAAAGTATCTTAGGAGTTAGGGACGTTTTCATAAAAATACTAACTTGTTTTAGTTTTTCATTTACTTAAACTAAGTAAGCAGTTTTAAAAAATTCAAAATTTTGAATTAATTTAATAGAATAAGAATAGTTTCTTTAGTGTTTAAGGTGTATTGTTTCACTGCTCCTTGTAGCCATGTATTTGGATATATAAGTAATAAAGATATATTTATATTTAATAGATTTATAAGATAGTAATCACAGTGAAATGAAATTTTAATCTCTTTCTGATCCTAACATTCAAATTACAATACAAAATGGTTATGCTGACTTTGGTTAAGAACTGCAAGTCTAACAGATTCTGACTATACCGCGCAATCGACCTAAGTATCTCAGCCTTTAGGGAAAGTCTTGTTGTGGCCTGGAATCTATTTACACTGCAAGATGAACTTTAGCTGGAAGATAAGTCTCGAAGAACAGAACAATGATCTTTTGAATTAATTGTCCGATTCGCGATCACGCTTTCACGGGACCTAATTGAATTTACTAAAGGGCTTGTCCATTAATCACGTCTCACTATATAAGGGGAGGGGGGGGTCAAGAAAAAATCACCTATTATCACCATAGGGGAGGGGGTCATCGGACAAATCACGTGTAATTTTTTGTTACTCTCTGTTGAACAGCATTATAGCTATTTAAAGAAAAAAAATCTATATTTTATATTTTTCTTTCATATCACTCTTAAGGTGCGTTTAATCACTAGAGCAAGCGTTAATATATCGTCTTACTGCTCTTCGCATGTGTGTAAAGGACATAAAAATAAAAACAAACTGAACTATTAAGTGGGTTGTACACTGGATAAAGCTGTTGATTTTCTCCGGATTTCTCGACATACTTGCGGGGAATACTGATAAGCGCGGATGCAGCGCTCAGCAGATCTAAGTGGGTCAGTAAGAGTATGGAGATGTGCTTCGTAAATGGAATATATAATACACGCCTGCGAAATCTTAACTATTGTAGTTTGGCGCGGAGTTTGAAGTTTGAAGTGTACGTTATTGACACAAATAGTTTTTTTTTGGTTATTTGAGGTTTCTTGACATATTTTTTGTTTAATGTAATAAATATCAAGTTAATTAATCGAAAAATACGTAATTAGTAACATAAAATCATAAAATAATCTCAAATTTGTACATTAAAAAATGTGACACTTTAATTTAGTAGTAAAAAATATTATCGTCATGGTAACACTCAAATCAGCTTATTTAGTCTTTGCACTAAACGTTTCGGTTCTATTGCGATTCGTTTGCGATTCTACTTAGATTACGTTCCAATTTAGATCACAAAATAGTAGAATAACTTTATCACTCAGACTGACACTGAATAGAAACTGAATTACAGCAGAACCGTTATCGGACCTAAACTGAATGCATGTTAGTAGAATTGGGCCCCAGAGCTTTATCATTTTCATCAGTCTCTTATAAGTATTACCTACTTGTATTTTTTTCCTTTAACCACTAACCAACAAAACAATTCAAGTTAGTAGTTACATATAAATTAACCGCAAGCCAACTGTCGTAATAGACCGGCATTCCCAACGACAACACTTCGTATCTATAGTACGGTCAAATCGTATATTAAACTCGCAAAACATGTAGTAAAGCTGCATTTTTGGTATGTTATTTAGACACCATAGGGCAGTATAAAACCACATTTTGCAAGCAAAAAAAAGTTGTGCTAGCTGCGTTATACGTGAAAAACTGTGAAATTTACTGTCTATTTTTAGTTTCTGATTTTTATAAAAAAAGCCTTACGTTTTTTGACAATATGTATCAAGTAACGTTTAAAGATGAATGAATTGGTAACAAGATGAGACAACATGCATTACCGTAGGTCTTATAGTTTCAGAGATTCGAGACTTCAAATAGTACCCTGTTTTGTAAACTAGATAAAATGTTGAGTTTTGCTAACGTTTTTGGTTTAATATCGCCTTACCTAATTATGCTACGAAAAACATGAAATAATTATCTTATAGCGCAATTAATATTCTTTCAATTAAGGGTAAAATCAGGTCAGTAAACTTTGTAATTAAAAATAAAAACGCGTAATTCAAAAGGCAGTAGGCCCGCTATCTAAGTTTTTCATACAAATCGCAAGTCGTGTTGCAAAGCTGCAATTTTAGTATATTATAAAGGTGCTATAAGGACGTACAAAAATGCATATTACAAGAAAAACAAAAAAGGAACTTCGGCATAGGACGAAAAAAACAGAAAAAATATTGGACTTCTTTTACTTTTTGACGTTTAATTAAAAAACTATTATCTTTTTGATACTAATTGCTACAAAATTTAGAAAGAATATTAAATTCGAAAGGATTTGAGCTACCTTGCATTACCCTAAATTATATAGATTTAGAGATACGACATTTCAAAATGTGCCCTTCATTAAGTTAAGAAAATAAGTGCATGTTTTGAAGCCTCGCATACCCCCAACTATAAGACTTACAGTAATTGTTATCGGCTCAATTTGTTTCAAATTTAATGTAGTTATTATCTACAATTACTTTTTTTCCCTTAGCGCGAACGTTTTGCCAATAATTAGTGAATAGCTTTAACGTAACCTAAAATTTGTTTATGTTTTGATAAAAGGGGACTTTGTGAAATGTCGTATCTCAAAATATATATAACTTACGGTGAAGCAACGTAGCTCAAATCCTTTCAAATTTAATGTTCTTTCTTAGTTTTATAGCAATTAGTATCAAAAAGATAATAGATTTTTAGTTAAACGTCAAAAACTAAAAAAAGTGCGATTTTTTTTCCGTTTCTTACGTCCTATGCCCAAATATTTTTTTTGTTTTTCTTTTAATATGCATTTTCGTATATATCTATAAGGCCTTTATTATATACCAAAATTGCAGCTTTGCAACTCGACTTGCGATTTGTATGAAAAACTTAGATAGCGGGCCTCCTGCCTTTGGAATTTCGGGTTCATACTTTCAACTACAAAGTTCACTGACCTAATTTTACCTTTAAATTAAAGAATATTAAGTGCGCTATAAGGTCATTATTGCATGTTTTTCGTAGCATAATTAGGTGAGGCGATATTAAGTCGAAAACGTTAGCAAAACACAAAATTTTATCTAGTTTACAAAAAGGGGTACTTTTTAAAGTCTCGAATCTCTGAAACTATAAGACCTATGGTAATGCATGTTAGCTCAACTTGTTGTAAATTTATTAGTCTTTAAACGTTTATTTACATATGATATCAAAAACGTAAGGTTTTTTAAATAAAAATCAGAAACTAAAAAATGGCCGTAAATTTCGCAGTTTTTCACGTACTACCCAGCTAGCACAACTTTTTTTTGCTTGCAAAATATGGTTTCATACTGTCCTATGGTGTCTAAACAACATACCAAAAATGCAGCGATACTACTTGATTTGCGAGTTTAGGGTAAAATTATGTACGATTTGACCGTACTACTATGAAACTTGATGGAAAATCTCAGTTGACGTGTTAAGGTGGATGTCCCTGTGAGATTTTCATACAAATTTGTCGACATTAACTCTGTTAATTAGTAGACTTTTTGTAATTTTGAACCTTGATAGTAAGTTGTACGTATCCCGTAGATTGCGCGTATGTAAAAAAAAGTCCAAAAAGTGGTATAGTATTTCTGAATTATCAATTTGAAAATTGATACAATTTCGCTCTTTGCCTTTGTATATGTGCGTGAATAATACTATCCATGAAAACTGACATGGAGGCAGATGACAAGGTAAGCTTAACCATATCCATCACAGATGTCACTTGAAAACTGCTAGTTAAATTACCTCACTAAGTAGTAATATATTCGGTCAATAGATGGATTATTCAAAGTTAGGGCATTTCATAAAATAGGTATGTTGTTATTGTTTATATCAAAAAAAATATCCGGTAAAATTTGATCCTTATATTCGCCTGGCCAGATTTTAAAAGACAATATAGCGGATTTATGAATTGCAGTCAGTAGGTACCTACCTAATTTGTTATCAAACTTTGCCGCTCGCTTTAATTCTCTTTTAGCGTAACTTGTACAACAGTGTGGAAGAATGGACTAAGTTCTTTAGTACGATACTAAAATCCGAGAGGTAATATATACAATTACTGGCTATTAATAAATAACAATAAACTATTAAATATCTAGGGACATCCCACACAAATCGGCCTAGTCCCACGGTAAGCTTAATTTAAGGCTGTTGTGGGTAATAAGAATAGACGATCATATTCTATTATAATATATAGATAACTACATAATATATAGGATCTCGTACTTAAATATCATAGACAGACACGACCAAGAAACAAATATTTGTAATAAAAAAATACAAAAAATAATCCCTTCGCTGGGGTTTGAACACGAAACCTTCTGCTTCGTAGGGTCAACTAGGAGGCTGACAACTACATAAGTAATTTAAATTTATATGGACGCGTAAAATACTTTTTGGTTAGTGACAAGGAGGTTGGAACTCTTAGGGCGCCTATAGAGAGACGGCGTGACAGACAAAACCCGTGCCGCGCATATGCGTTTTACGCATATGTGCTGTCAGTACCTCTCGGGACGTCATGGGTATATAAACTATAAAAATATACCAAGAATGCCACATTGCTCTGTAATCTGGTGCAGGAACCAGTCTAAGTCCGTTAATAAACAAAATTCAAACGTTTCCTATCACAGGTAAGTAAAAAAAGTTATATTAAATTCAATATAAAATTAGTATAGGCGAGAGACATAGTGAAGAGACACGACGCTGAATTTGTTATCGATAGTCTATGTAAACTCTTACAACTTACAACTAAACGGTGTTAGTAGAAATTCAAAATTTGTTCCCGAGTTACGGACGTTTCCTATGTATAAGTAAGTATAATTATGTGTATTTCCCTATTTAAGTACATATATATATCGTCGCCTAGCACTAGGGTTGCCAACCAAAGATCACAGATATGCGGGACATTTGCGAATAAATTGCGGGACTTGTCTACAAAATGCGGGACGGGAATGACACTAACATTAAAAAACCGGCCAAGTGCGAGCCGAACTCGCGCGCAAAGGGTTCCGTACCATTATCAATTTATTGTTTAAAAAATACAGTTAAATCAACCTACCTCAAAAACTATAAGAGATAATTTAATCAAACCAAAAATCGTTGATAGAGTTTATTAATGTGCATAACATATATTTTTTTTTAGAATTTTATATCGCGTAGTTTAAAAAATAGAGGGGGGGGACACATTTTTCAGACTTTGATAGCTGATATCTCGAAAACGATTTGCTTAAATAAAAATAAGATGTATAAACCTTGATATCATTTTCAAAGACCTTTCTATTAATACCCCACACGCTTATATACAACTAATTTTTTTTTCTATCCCTCAGTTACATGTATGGAGGGCCCCCACCCCAATGTTTTTTTTTACAATTTAGTATCAAAATCCTGTAGGGGTTTATACAACACATATCCTTACCAAATTTCGTTACTGTAGCATTTATAGTTTCCGAGTAAATCGGCTGTGACAGACGGACAGACGGACAGACGGACATGACGAATCTATAAGGGTTCCGTTTTTGCCATTTTGGCTACGGAACCCTAAAAACAATGCTTAATTTCAGATCGGTTAAATTTTGATGCACAATCGCAATCATTCATATTTTGACGTACATATTTTGATACACGTTCAGTGTACGGTGCTCCGGGACGAACGACGGGGTACATACAAATGAACATGAAGCAATCTTAAATTGCTTTCATTTACGTATTCATTCATATTATTATTTTAGTATTTCCAGTTTAGTATGCCCTGAAAAGCGGGACAACTGGCGTCCCGCGCGAGCCTTTTGCGGGACCCATACTTTAGGGCCCCAGAAACGGGACGTCCCGCATATAGCGGGACAGTTGGCAGCCCTACCTAGCACCCATAGTACAAGCTTTGCTTAGTTCGGGTCTAGGTTGATTTGTATGAGACTGTCCCTCAAACATTTATTTATTTATTTATATTTAGCAATAATATAATATTTATCTAGAGTGCAGACAATGAAGCAACTATACAAAAACATGTAGTTTAAGAAATTTTGACTTAATTTTTAGATTTCCTATAGAACCATGTGTCAGAGAACGCTGGATAACGGCGACTGGAAAGTTGAACTGGTTTCCGCAACAACACGACACAATTTGTTCGGACCACTTCCAAAATGACTGTTTTGTAAAAACAAATCCAAGATCTATATTGTCATCCAATGCCTGTCGCCTGTCCAATTTTAAAACTCCATCCTGCGTTTGACAAGGTAAGTTAGCTCTGCTAAATAATTTTATTATGTTTTAAAAGTAAAGTACCTTTAAAAGGATTTCTGATGTTATATGTTAATACATATTAATTTAAGTATGTAATTTCCAGGTGTTTCTTGTCCCAAGTAACCCATCTGATAATCATTCAAGAAAACGTAAAACGGTACAATTTACGAATTTAAAAATATCTTTATACATTTATACATCTAGTTAATCTGTCCTCATATATAATACCTAAATTACCTAACCATCTAAACTCCTTACAGTTGATCGCTTAATTTTAGTTCCCATTTATAGTTACAATTTTAATTTGAGCACCTATGATATACCTACATTTTCTTTTTGCGTTTTATAACGTAATATAAGTAGATTTAGTTTGCACACCTTGAACAAACAAACCAATGCAAAGGTAACATATATAACTAGATGTCTAGCCTTACCCTTCACACTTAAATAAATATCTTGGGACATCTTACACAAATCGACCTAGTCCCACGGTAAGCTCAATTAAGGCTTGTGATGTGGGTACCAGGCGACGATATATATAATAGATAGATACATATAAATAGATACCTACTTAAATACATACACAACCATGACCAAGGAACAAATATTTGTGATAAATGAATTCACAAATAATGCCCTCGCCGGGATTCGAACCCGGAACCTCCAGCTTCGTAGGCAGGGTCACTAACAACTAGGCTACGGAGGCTGACGAAACGACTTGTTGTTTAACTTTATACTTAAAGCTAACAACTTAATGTAAGTAGGTACTTATTGTAAATATAAATTCAAATAAATGCATAAATTTTACTGTTTTTATATCATTCATAACGACATCATTTTAGTGAGATTTTAAGAATGAGAATGTTTGAATAGCTTTTTTCAAGTAACATTTTTAGTCAAATAACTGTTGGTTTTAATCTATCAATAAAAATATCGAGCCATACCACAACACTATTTACATTAACATGTCAAAATTACCTGACACGGTCGATTTCTATGAAAATGACAGCCAAGGCCGCCTCTATCTCTAAGGTTACACACTAAAGAGGTCCGTGCTCTGTGGTTAGTGACCACAAACATTTATGGTAATTTGTCACCGCCAAGTCAATGTCATTTATGAGTCAAACATTTTAGGATTATTTTGCACAAATGAAGTAATTATTTAAGGAAAATATTAAAACGGACGAAATTCACGCAACCGGAAATGTTCAAACGCATAGGAGCAAGCAAAAATATTTGTCCAACCAGGGCTCAGTAAGGTCGCATGTAAGTACCTAGTACCTACATGGCTTCGTTTATAGATTTAATAATAATGGTATGGTTCCTAAGAACAGATTTCGATATCTATCATGGTTTGTTACTTTCCCATCATCATCATCATCATCATCATATCAGCCGAAAGACGTCCACTGCTGAACATAGGCCTCTCCCAATGATTGCCACAATGACCGGTCCTGCGCCACCCGCATCCAGCGGACTCCTGCGACCTTCACCAGGTCATCAGTCCACCTTGTGGGGGGCCTACCCACGCTACGCCTTCCGGTACGTGGCCGCCACTCAAGAACCTTCCCGCCCCAACGGCCATCGGTTCGGCCCCGCCCACTGCCACTTCAGTTTAGCGATTCGGAGAGCTATTTTGGTTACTTTGGTTCTGCTGCGGATGGTCTCATTTTTAATCCGATCACGCAGAGAGACTCCTAGCATAGCCCTCTCCATTGCCCTTTGGGTGACTTTGAGCCTTCTTATAGCCATCGAAAGCCCATCGATAGCCCATCGAAAGCGGCCACGTTTCAGTACCGAGTCATTTCCCATACAAAGTCAAAAAATAAAACTCCAGTGTTAAAAATCAATTCATTTTTATAAGTTTTAGATATCATGTTTGTGTTATCATGCATGTTTCTTAGTAACATTTACTACCCAAAAACTAATAAGAGTTACACAACCGATGTCCAAATGAAAATAACAAATTTTTGTTTTTCAAACAGTCCTGGTTCGATTCCTGGACCGAGTACACGTATTTTTGTAATTTGTATGAATGCAGTTTTTCTTTTTACTAAAATCGATCTCATGGTTCCTAAGACAAGATTTCGCTATCTGTTATGGTTTCCAAAATCTCCATACTGACCGATTTGGGTTGATCACACTATATTTAAGGAATCTACAGTACCGGCCAATAATATATCACATTCGTGACTTTTTGTATGAGCGTGTATAGAGTAGGTAAGCGGCACATGGTCGCATGTAGATAGCATATTATTTTGGTACTTTTACATAGATTAATGATGAATATTGCAATTGAGTATTTTTAATTACAATGGGTAAAGTGTATGTATTGCTAAAAAAGCTGTAGTAAAGAAAATATATTTTCTACAAAATTCATGCCTTACACAAAAAAAAAATCATAGACACACCATTGATGCCAAGTTTTTCCATCGATAGCACGAAGGTCTTCATAGACTACCTATAGTCGTAAGGTGGAAGGTGTGGAAACTACTTAAAAATATAAAAATAAACTAAAAAAAAAATGTTGTAGATGTATATTTATGATTTCCACCGTTACTAAAGACCGAAGAGCTGGCGACTTGCTCGCACAACGCGTAAATATTGCGATACAACGAGGAAATGCCGCCTGCATCTTCGCTACAATGCCACAAGGGCCAATCTTAGTATGTATAGGTTAGGTTAGTTAGATTTAATTTATGTACCTATATAGATTGTACAGTTTTCAAAATAATTTTATTCAAACTGGCCAATCAAAACACATCACCATTTTCAATCCGTTGACCCTTTAAGGTTCATGCAGGCCAAAAGAGCATTCGCTGTTCTATCCCCCGCTCTACGAAATCAACCAATCACGTTTTGTGTAACGATCGAATTTCGTAGAGTGGGGGGCTAGAATAGCGAATATTCGTTTGGTCGGAATGCACCTTCAGGGTCTACTACTTAGTTATTGTATTAAATTTTTAATTAATAATATGCTCCTACTCGTAGACGAAGGGTAGCATTTCTTGCTGGTCACAGACCACCTCCTATAGACGCTCATTATAAAGCGACTCGCAGTCACCAGCCGTTATATTTCTCGCACTGATATAGACGCGGCGCTCGTCGTGCCTGTTCAGTTGCGATGCGACTAAATAACAGACCCGTAAATAGCGCTCGTTTTTGGCAATAAAAAAGTCGAAAAAGTGCATTTCACTTCTTTAAAATGTCCATGTGTTGTGTGAATAGGTATGCAAAGACAACAAGAAGTTCTAATTTAAAAATAGACGGAACTACATTCCGCAGAAAAGTCATACTTAATTGAGACATAGTTAATTGAGATTACCGTAGGATTAGGTTGATTTTTGTAAGATGTCCCAAGATATTTATTTATTTATTTATACTTTATAGTACTTCTCCCCATTCATCAAATCAAAAATTCAATGTGCTATTCCTTTCTTACGAAGCACGTGTACCATTTGATTAGAGGTGGGACAATGTTGGTTTCGTTAATTACCGTGACCACGTGCTTTGTTTTAAGTAAGTTTAACCGGGTTTACGGAATAGAGATGAAAATAAGGATTGATTTTTAGCTATGTAACATTTTCCAATCTTTTTTAGATTAGATTATTCAGTAGTAATCAGTAGTTTGTAGTTTTTTACGTAGTTAGTAGTAAGTAAACAAGTCGTTTGATTCAACATTTTTACAGTTTATTGCGTAAGTACGTAATGTGGACAGTTTTTTTAACGCAGGTTTTTTGAGTCAGGAACGCTCATCGCCCATGTGATTCCACCAATGGGCCTGACAATAATTGATCTCGAAGGCAATACGAGGGCACTCGGAGTTGATTTGACATCGATAAATGTTATGTTGGCTTTTTAGTATTATCTTGGTATGAGTTGGGTTCCGTGTCATACGATAGGCCTGATGATGAAATTGGACGAAGTTCGAGGGAACTCGGAGTAGGTTTGAGACAATGATATCCTACGATGGCTTTGTAGGATGAGCAGTTAGGTCAAAAACCACAAGATAGGCCTGATGATGAACTTGGAGTAAGTGCGAGGGAACTCGGAGTTGGTTTGAGATAATGATATATTATGTTGTGTCGGCTTTTGAGGCTGCTCTTGGTGAGCATGGGTCAAATACTCAACATGGGTCTGATGATGAACTTGGTGGAAGTTCGAGGTAACTCGGAGTTGGTTTGAGTTTGAGATAATGATAGGTTCTGTTGGCTTTTTAGGATCCTCTTGGTGAGCATGGGTCAAATATCACAAGATAGGCCTGATGATGAACTTGGAGTAAGTGCGAGGGAACTCAGAGTTGGTTAAGGATAATGATATGTTGTGTTGGCTTTGAGGATTAGCAGTTGGGTCAAATACCACAAGATAGGCCTGATGATGAACTTGGAGTAATTACGAGGGAACTCTGAGTTGGATTGAGATAATGATATGTTTTGTTGGCTTTTGAGGACCCTCTTGGTGAGCATGGGTCAAATACTCAACATGGGTCTGATGATCAACTTGGAGGAAGTTTGGGGTAACTCGGAGGTTGGTTTGAGTTTGAGATAATGATATGTTCTATTGGCTTTTTAGGATCCTCTTGGTGAGCATGGGTCAAATACCACAAGATAGGCCTGATGATGAACTTGGAGGAAGTGCGAGGGAACTCGGAGTTTGTTTGAGATAATTATATGTTGTGTTCACTTTTGAGGATCCTCTTTGTGAACATGGGTCAAATACCACAAGATGGGGCTGGTGATGAACTTGGAGGAAGTTCGAGGGAACTCTGAGTTGGTTCTGATAATGATATGCTAGGTTGGCTATTTAGGATTAGCAGTTGGGTCGAATACCACAAGATAGGCCTGATGATGTACTTGGAGTAAGTGCGAGGGAACTCTGAGCTGGTTTGAGATAATGATATTTTGTGTTCGCTTTTTAGGATCCTCTTGATGAGCAATTGGGTCCACTGCCTCAATATGGGCCTCATAATAAATTCGGAGAAAGTGTGAGGGAACTTGGAGTTTTTTTGAGATAGTGATATGCATACGTCTTTATCGCGGGTACAATAACAAATCTGATAAAGAGAACATAAAACACAATGTCTATTTGGTAGAACCGGACATATTATGCTTACAGCTACTAACCATCTCAGAAGCTCTGTACATATGGAAAGTTTTCGCTAGAAATAGGTGAATTAAATTGAAGGTATCATCATCATTATCATCATCATCAGCCTATGATAGTCCACTACTGGACGTAGGCCTCTCCTATTAACTATGCGTATAGACGCATTAGGAGGTAAATGCCCATAATAATTGAAGGTATGTTAATAACATAATCACAGAATAAGTAATAGTACTACATACAGAAAGGCCACGACCACCCCCGCACCAATTCGAATTACCCCACCCCACTCGGCCGCTGGATGACGTTTGCTGTATGCGTCGGTAGGTAAGAAGATGGCTGGCAGTTATTGTTAAAAATGGTTGTGTACTGCGCTGATGTACTGAAAATGAATTCTTTCCTCGCAAACGAAGTGAAAAGTTACAACACGGGCATAAATGTCTATTTTTATCCTCGTCTACTATTTTGGTCTTCGCTTCGCTCAGACCAAAAAATTGCATCGGTTGAAAATGGGTCACTTTATGCACTTATTGTACAATCTACTATTTCATATGACAACAGTCAATTGATGAGTACAAATCGATTACAGTACAAATCAGCATGGCGGTCTTATTAAGCTGCGTAAACCCCTTTTTAGACAAGTAAAAGATAGTCTTCATCTTTGAAATGAAGAGAACTAATTATAGATCTTTTGCTAGGCATCCAATCATTTTCTCGTCTCTCTAATCGGACACCTTTTACCCATTTGTCTCTACGAACAGTACGAACAGCATCTTGCGGTAATCTGAATGGAAAAAATTAAAATGCGATGTAAAATGAAAATATTAAAGTTAGTTATAAATTTGAGAACTACGTACCTACTTTTGCATAGGTAATAGGTAGTTCAATCAATCCCATGAAAGTGAAAAAGGAATTCATTAAAATGTAATATGTTGAAATCAAATCTCAGTTAGTTAAAAAAACTTGCTTTATTGGGCATAACGACATCCCTATAGTATACAACCATTTTAAAACGTCATATATGCTATTGTAAAATTGTATGGACTTACGACGTTTTAGTTTAGAACGGTAGTATAGAAAAATGCCATAAATATTATTATATTTATATTCAAAATTACCGAAGTTATCTGTTTTATGACACGTGAAAAGTAATTCCCCTGTCCTTAGAATTACTATAACTGTTTTTACACCAGCCTACAGCACATGAAGGCCTTTTTAATTAGTTTTTACCGTTATTTATAGAAACGCATTCAGACGTCCGTCAATTACTGTCAACTCGGCCAGACTGAAACAGCTCCAGGAGTAGTTTTTTAGGAACGCCCACTCAAGAGTAGTTTGCGTTGGGTCATAATTGCACGGACAGGATGTTTCCATGGTTTATGTGCGTTCACTGATATACATACCTGGGATAACTCGGGGCATTTATACGAAAGTGATGTAGCCAAATATTTTATCGACTAAATATATATCGATGTTATTGTAAATGACAACATCAAAATGTTATTCGACATAAATAAATATTAGGTACTTACTCTTCAATTAAAATAAAAAATAAGTTTAAACGGGTAGTTACGCGTTTATTTTAAATTAGTTTTCAAAATATACAATGAATATTAAAATATCAATATTTAAATTGTAATTTTGATTAAAATGACATCTGCATACAAGAGGCCCGATATCAGATATGACATCGAACCTCTGTACTGTAATCCATAATGTTCAATAAGCACATATTTTATTATAATTATATCGACATCTTTTTAATCGATATCAAATCCCTATAACTTGCCCCCAGTTATCCCAGGTATGGATATATTTATATACAAGGTTATTTTTTCTCCAGTACCGAACCTGAATCCGGCCCCTTAGGAAAAGTTGTTCATTATGACTTACTTATACACCCCCTAGAGTATTTGTACTGATGAAAAAATAACCAACATACGAAAACACACTAACTGGCAACTGTTTGTTTAAAACGTCATCGCACGCGGCATGGCGGGTTGGAAAAGCGGCGGCGGTAATGTGCACCGGGTATCAACTTATGATTATGACTTGGCAAAAATATCTTACTAGATCCCAAATCCTCCTTCATACTTCCACGGGCAAACGTCAAAATAAAGAATTTTTCTCTGTGTGAAGTTTGTCGAATGTTTTAAATTATGTCTGGGAAACGTGATAAAATTACAAAGTAGGACAGAAACTTTCTTCATTGAGGCGTATTTCAAAATTTGAAATCAACTTTATGTACAATGATTGGAATCAAAAAACATACCTAATTAATGGAGTCCATTTCTCATACTTATTAATTAATTTACATGAATGTTTCCTTCGATATTTCCCATCACAAGTCTGTAGTTTTCACTGTTGAGTTCATCAAAATGCACTTATTATTTGACTTTTTAAGTCTTCGTAATTTTGGGCCCCTTCAACGTATACCCGCCGTTTCACCTCACCCCACAAAAAAAGTCACACGAGGTCAAATCTGTTGACCTGGCTGGTCTTAACACTGGCATTTTCCAGGCGGGGCACACTTTGTTCAGCGTATGAGTGAGCTGCCATTGTATTTTCCCCAATGAGAAAATAACTACGAACCATTCGTACGAGCAATTTCCGACTGAAGGTAGTACGATACGGCGCGCGTGCACACACCTACGTCAACCGTGGGACTGACCGTGACCTAGTCACCGAGATACTCGTAAGATAACTGCTATGTTGCCAACTCGTGCGCCGGCCTGCAGGTCGCTCACCCCTACCCGCCGCCCTCTACGTCTTGTCATTAGCGAGCCCATTATTTTACATTTGCATGAAGGATAAATTAATAATAAATGAAAAAAATATGACTGTCAATTTTACTAATATTTTATCGATACCAATTATGTGGGAAAATTTATTGTACTGGTGATATAGTAACCCTGTATAGTTAGTTATCCACGCCGTAATCGGCGACGCGACCCTAAGCTCTGAAATGGAATTCGAGATCAAAAATGTAAATAATCTATGACAATGACATGACATTATAAAGTCAATGTTGAAGTGACATTCGAGTAACTCTCGCAACCATACTTACATTTATACAATCATATTTTTTCAGTTCAATATTGAAATACAGTTGAAGATTGGGAAGATACTTCAGCGGAAAAAACCTAATGAAAATGTAACGGAACACGTTTCAAGAAAATGGTATTGAACTTGGTGACAAGAAACATTCATATGTTTTTAATTAATTAAGTACAATGTTTGTGGAAATATACTGTTTAATTTTCGACATTATTATAATAATAATGTATTATAAGAAAATTATATCACGAAGAGTGACAACGTAGCAAGATTGAAATCAAATGCAAAAAATCATTTGTCAAGTTCAAAGTAAAGTCAATCATAAGCGGATTTTTATTTAGTTCTAGTTTTCTCAAATTTTCTTAGTTTGGATTTTTTTCTACTCAGAATCACGAGTCTTTTCGATCCTCATTAGCAGAAAAAAGTGTCCCGAAAAATACATACATTTTTTCCACTGAGTTACAGTCGAAAAAAGTGTATGGAAAATAGTAACTCGATGGAATTTTTTTGGGAGCATTTTTTATTTCTGTAAGGATCGAAAGAGTTCGTGATTCTGAGTAGAAAAAATAAAAAAGTCCAAATTTGGAAAATTTAAAAATACGACATCAAAACAAAAATCCGCCCTTATAATATATTTTAGAAGGAAGGTATATGTACATTGCGTAAAAGACTTCAACTAAGAATATTTTTTCCTCTGGTAATCGCAATAATTGACTGATAGATATATTAAGACACAAGTATACATTTTAACGTTGTTAGTGTTAGTATTTCAAATTAGGCTTTTCGTTCAATAATTATAAAACTGTTTTTTTATTATTTCTAAGTAGGCAAACGATGACCACATTCTGCCACAGCTCAATTGTTTTTGTCGGATTCATTCATTATTATATGAAGGGTCCACGGAAAGTAAATGTCTAGTCAATTCAAAAAGGGGCAATTCAAGGAAAAACTATCTTACTTTTAAGAGGATAAGGTGTGAATTTGTCCTGATTTTTTAAAGTATATTTCCGTGGATCCTTCATATTATAAACGACAAACTTCTCGTTTTGTAACTTCGAACTCTTTCTTATATCATATCACTGTTCATTGACAACCATTATCCTTTAGGACGCCAATTACTATGACATTGCAGGTTCAACGCCGACCGATATAATAAGTTACCATCCACAGAGCAATACATACCTACAGTCACTTGCGTAAAGTTCATATTTAGTTTTGACATTTTGGCGACATGGCGTCTGAGTAAAAGTTTTTGGTTTGGACGTGGCGTCAAAATGTTTAATTATGAATGCAACAGGGTATAAATGATAGCATACATTATGCTGGTGTTCATCTAAAATAATGTAAATGGTACGTATTTGCTGCTGTGACTTATTATTCAGTAGTATTTTTTTAATAGTAACACATGTCAAGATTGCTTACAAAATTTTTGAAGGTAAGTAATACAAAGTCTAATTTCACAGCCTGCAATGTTGTAATTATAATTTGAGCTGTGTTTTGCCGAATAAATATTGTTACTGAATACAAGTGATGAAAGTGAGCATTTTCTACATGAGTGTCGGTGATCGAAACCGACAAAAGTTAAAGAAAAGGTCTACATTTCAACACCAACATCAAACTATATTATGCGAATGCATTATGCGAGAAAATATCTGCATACAGTAGCAACCAGACTGTGCAGAAAAATAGGGGAGAGTGGGGTACAGTGAATAATGGTGCACGGTGAATATTTTGCATTAGCTTTATTTATCGCTTTAATAAACCGGTATTCTTTTTTTACGAATTTGCTCGTCTGTGTGATACTAATATTGGAGTAACTAAATAACGGAAGATACTTTCAATTATACCTGAAAAGTCTTGTTCCTAGTTTTTTTACCTCAAACTAGGAACTGTTCTATGATTTTTGATTGAAGAGGTAACTTTAGTTCACTTTTTTATAATGGAAATGATTTTAAAGCGATATGTAAATTATATACTTGTGCTGGAAAATGTGTCCTCTAAGGAATAGGTGGGACAATAAGGTATCTAGAAAATTACAAATAAAAATAACACCACTACAACATTTGTAAAAAAAAAGAGATCCACTATACCCCACTTTCCCCTACTATGAAAATTCAGTCTTGCACTTGCGCAGAAAAGTATCACATTCTGTGGAGTGAAGTTCAGGTAGAGTTCTTATGAAAACTGTCACCACTCTTAGTAACCTCGTATGTCACTCTTGAATCGGAACTGAGATACGTACGCACTATCGGAGTATCTTGCAGTCCGTTGGCTCAACTGCTACTTTTATTCCTATGTAAAATAAGAATGACAGCTGGTAACCACAGTTACCAAAAGCTATTGAGTGGCTATTATGGATTGAATATTCGTTGTGTAGAAAATCGTAGAAATAATAATATATCCTAAAATAAAAATTAATGTTTCGATTGGACAATCGACGTATATTTGTGACCGAGATTATGGGATGGCTCGACTGCTACCGGATCGAATATTCGCTGGTTCGAAAAGCGTATAAACGAGGCCACAATTGTAATTGGTCACCGGCACATCACACTTGTAAACAAAATGTAAAATTGACTCACTTATACTCTGTTTGGTTAGGTATTTTAAAAAGGTAAAAAATCTTGCACTATCTTTTTGTTGAAAAATGCATTTAAAAATCCAAACTAGGTACTTAATGAATCAAAACAATGTAAATCACTGTATTCCCTTGTTATTATTATGTATAGAGAAGAGAGCGGATTTCAGGTAGCGATTTAAAGATTAATAGGGATATGACTGTCATAAATTTATTATTATTTCTACACACAAAAAATGTATTGGGGCCATAGAAGTAAAACGATTAATTGATGCTTTTGCGAATATTAGGCAAAATTTATGATGGTTATAAATGAATGATAAATAAAAAATATATAAAAATATTTTATTTATTTAAGATCTTCTTTAATATTTCTTCTGCATATTGAATAGTAAAAACTTTTGTTACGACCATTATTTCTTTGACTTCGTTTGTGAGGAAGAATTAATAAACAACCTCGAATTAAATTAATTGTTCTGTGAGCATTGTAGAAACGAATTATTTTCATTTTTGTTTCCTTTGGGTCGTAACAAAAGTTTTTACTCTTCAATATGCAGAAGAAATATTAAATAATAAGATCTTAACTAAATAAAATATTTCAATAATTACGAAACTTTTTTTATTTATTAATTTATTTATAACCATCATAAATTTTGCCTAATATTCACAAAAGCATCGATAAATAGTTTTACTTTTATGACCCCAATAATTCTACTTGTAGTTTTCAATAAAAAGAGACTGCAAGATTGTTTACCTTTTTTTAAATATCTAACCAAACAGAGTATAGAATATAGAGCAAGAATATATTATGTACATATAAAAACTATAATATGTATGTGTCAACCATTCAGCAACCCATTATCTCGATTAAATCGTTAATAATAGCTCCAAACTTTGGTATTAGGTACTATTCGTCATCTATTTACAAAGTATTCCTACATGGATACCTATAAAAAAATTTGTACCTAGCACAGACGTTGATACAAGAACAGACGAGCCGATGAACTTTCGATACTCAGCAGATTGAAACCTATGTTTTGGCTATGCATATACAGGGTGGTCCAAACCTTGACGTCAAAAAATTTTTTTTAGATTCCTCACGTCATGGGCTATCACAATATACCCCATGTATGTTAGCCGATTTTTTGTAGTTTTCGAGTTATGAATTTTTGAAATTTTTTTTCTTTGAGAAATTCTGGAGTGAAGAAATTTTTTTACAAAAAAAACTATTGGGTTTTTTTAATAGTTTATTTTTGTAAAAGTATTACTACAAATAAAGCATTTACTGACAAAAAAATTAACGTCCTCACTTTGACACAAGTAGGATAAAAAAATACCAAATTCAAAATTTTACGTTAAAAACGCATCAAAATAGCATTAAAGTACGTAAATAAAAAAAATAAAACATATCCCTAGGATTTTTGGTATTCTAAGGCCTGCCCTAGACCTTAAGCCTTCGTAAAAGCAAGAAAAAAGTGATACTTAATGATGAGGATTTTTCGGAGTAGTCGGTTAAATAAAATTAAAAAAAGCTTCAAAAATTTTTATTTAAAAATAAAGTAAAGTTTCGTCTGTTTTGTTGTTCTTATCAATAAACAAAGACAGAAAATACCACGAAAACTCAATTTGTTTAGTTATTATACGAAATTTTACTTTATTTTTAAATTAAAAATTTAGAAGGTTTTTTTTAAGTTTATTTGACCGACTACTCCGAAAAATCCTCATCATCAAGTATCACTTTTTTTTTTACTTTTACGAAGGCTTAAGGTCTAGGGCAGGCTTTAGAATACCAAAAATCCTTGAGTTATTTTTATTTTTTTATTTACGTTAATTAATGCTATTTTGATGCGTTTTTGACGTAAAATTTTGAATTTGGTATTTTTTTATCCTACTTGTATCAAAGTAATGACGTTATTTTTTTTGTCAGTAAATGCTTTATTTGTAATAATACTTTTACAAAAATAAACTATAAAAAAAACCCAATAGTTTTTTTTTATAAAAAAATTTCTTCACTCCAGAACTTCTCAAAGAAAAAAAATTTAAAAAATTCATAACTCGAAAACTACAAAAAATCGGCTAATATACATGGGGTATATTCTGATAGCCCATGACGTGAGGAATCTAAAAAAAATTTTTTGACGTCAAGGTTTGGACCACCCTGTATTTAGGCCACAAATATTTCGATTTAGCGAATATTCGTTCTCAGCAGAAGAGTACAGAAGAGTAGGTAGGTACTGTAGCCGTGCCATGAGCTGGAAAGTAAAGGATACGTAATTACGTAAGGTTTTACTCGATATGTGCATTCTATCATTTCTATCGCACTCGCGCTTACAAATAGGAGCGAGCGCGATAGCCTGCTTAACGTATTTAGAAAACCTAATGTTACCGATACTTGCAAAGTCATGGTACGGCTACTGTTTATTACATTTACTGTATCGTTGGCCAGTAAGTTAGGGTTTTCGATCTTTTGCAGGCGACGCTATATAGGCGTGTGGTCCAAACAGCTGTCAGATTCATAGGCACTGAACATTAAATATCGAAATTTGAATGGTATTTGGAGGTAACCGTTATAATGGCGGACCGGATCCTGAATTCGATCGATTCATATTGCATTATTTAGTACTGAATTTGTACTATTTAGTACCTGTTGTAAAAAAAATTGTACCTCTTCTTTTTCAAAGTTATACTCAATCAGTCTGGTCCCGCCATTATAACGTTATAATGGCGGAACCAGATCCTGAATTCGATCGATTCATATTGCATTATTTAGTACTGAATTTGTACTATTTGATACCTGTTGTAAAAAAAAATGTCCCTCTTCCATTTCAAAATTATACTTCAAATAGTCTGGTCCCGCCATTATAACGTTATAATCACGGAACCAGGTCCTGAATTCTGTCCATTTTCTGTCGATTCATATTGCATTATTTAGTACTGAATTTATACTATTTGGTACCTGTTGTAAAAAAAATTGTACCTCTTCCATTTCGAAATTATACTTCAAATAGTCTGGTCCCGCCATTATAACGTTATAATGGCGGAACCAGGTCCTGAATTCTGTTCATATTCTGTCGATTCATATTGCATTATTTAGTACTGAATTAGTACTATTTGGTACCTCTTGTAAAAAATTAGTGCCTCTTCCATTTCAAAATTATATTTCAATTACAACAGGTACCAAATAGTACAAATTCAGTATTAAATAATGCAATATGAATCGACAGAATATGGACAGAATTCAGGACCTGGTTCCGCGATTATAACGTTATAATGGCGGGACGAGACTATTTGAAGTATAATTTCGAAATGGAAGAGGTACAATTTTTTTTACAACAGGTACCAAATAGTATAAATTCAGTACTAAATAATGCAATATGAATCGACAGAAAATGGACAGAATTCAGGACCTGGTTCCGCGATTATAACGTTATAATGGCGGGACCAGACTATTTGAAGTATAATTTTGAAATGGAAGAGGGACAATTTTTTTTTACAACAGGTACTAAATAGTACTAATTCAGTACTAAATAATGCAATATGAATCGACAGAATATGGACAGAATTCAGGATCTGGTTCCGCCATTATAACGCTATAATGTCGGGACCAGACTATTTGAAGTATAATTTCGAAATGGAATACGTACAATTTTTTTTTACAACAGGCCAAATAGTACAAATTTAGTACTAAATAATGCAATATGAATCGATCGAATTCAGAACCTGGTTCCGCCATTATAACGTTATAATGGCGGGACCAGACTGATTGAATGTAAGTTTGAAATAGAAGAGGTACAATTTTTTTTACAACAGGTACCAAATAATACAAATTCAGTACTAAATAATGCAATATGAATCGATCGAAGTCAGGATCTGGTCCCGTTATTATAACGGTTACATTTGGAGTTTATTAATTTTATAAATGTATGACGACTAGAAAAAGGTCGCCGAACTGAAGATTGGGTCCTAAACAGGAACTCAAAATGACTGACACTAAACAAAATTACTAGAACTTTGTTCATTTCATCCTTTAGTAGATTGGCTACTAAACCAGCTTCGAAATGGGATTAAAATCGCAATAGGTAACTGGCTTTAAATCGGGACTTATCATTACCGGTTTGTATCCAGGTTTGTACCAAATCCAGATACGAGATGGGAAAGTTAGTCCCATTTCATCCTACCAGACGGGAAACTATATTTCCCATTTGGCAGCCAGCTATCAAATCCGAATACCAAACGGTAGGTACTAAAGGCATTTCATGGGTATTGATTTGGAAAAGTTTATTTATTTTAGAAAACATTATTCCTAATGTAATGGTTTTAAGAATAAATAAACCACAAAATATATAGAAAATTCAATTCGCGTATTTATTTTGACAGTTTGTTGGTCCTTACGCCATATCACCGCCCCAGTGTCAGAAAAAATATTAAAAACCCTCACTGAGGAAGCGGCAGTGTGAACAGCCAACGATCATCTATATTTGTTAATTTTACTGACATAGGATCTATGTCTTCTCTTTGTTTATTGAGCGAGAAAAAAGTCGACAAATCATCCCTTACTCGCCTCCTGTGGAACCAGTAGCCGTACCATGAGCTGCCCCTGCGTTATTAACGCGGACTTACATAGGTGCTTTCTATACGGCTGGCTC
>JALPQI010013205.1:0-37645 GCA_025490895.1 Thaumatotibia leucotreta
TATTTTCAGAGATATTCGAAAACTACGGAACCCTAGCATGGGCCGACATGCTCTTGGCCGGTTTTTTATTACCTCAGGAGCTGCTAATATACAGGTTGTTCTAAAGTAAAAAAAAGGAGTGTGGATTACAATGTGGATAACAAGATTTAATCATATCACGTCACCAGACCAGTCGCAGTCGTCGTCGTCAGTGGCAGAAGGGTAACGAAGGCTGTCATGAACTGCTCCTTGGTAAACCGAGGGAATTCCTGTTCTTAACAGTAATGGTGCATTTAAACCAAAAGATCATTCCCTATTCTAGCGCCTGTTCTACGAAATCAACCAATCACGTTTTGTGTACTGATCGAATTTCGTAGAGTGGGAGGTTAGAACAGCGAATGCTCTTTTAGTTCGAACGCACCTTTACGCAAAAATGATGTAGGTACCTTGCATACATTTTGATGATTTTATTTAACCTCGTGCCTACATTAGGTACCTAGGATACATGTAGGTAAGAGGTAACTTCCGTGTTGCATATTGCACAAACAAAGTACCTAATAATAATGTTGCTTTTTTCGGTAGGTACTATGTTTTGATCATAGCACGAGCAAATACTCGTACACGTTTATGTGACCTAGGTAACTTCAAAAATGGTAAATTACAAACATATTCGTGTAAATTCGACATTCTATTGCGTATTTTATACATTGGTAAAAATAAATGTAAACAATTAGAAACTCAACTTATTGTTCATTAGAATGACAATGTCAAACTTCGTGTATAAGCTGTTTTTTCTGGTAAGATAAGAGTGCAAAGGTGGGATCCAAATTTATTTTAATTTAGAAACTTGACACTTTAGTATTAATAAGGGATTTTACAAGGGTACAAGAAATGTAATTTAATCATTTCTTAAAGGTTAAAAGGGGATTAGAATTTTTATTGGGTTGAAGTTTAACTTAAAGCTATAATAATCCCTATAAAAGTATTTTATAACAAGGGAATGCAAATTTACAATTGGATACTTAAAACATTGTAGGAGATTTACTAAGTAAAATACGAAAAAAGCAATAATATACCAGAGAGTAGGGAAATTCCATGATTGAGAGGGTTAAGTAGGGGTGTAGATTTTGTTTAAGGAGACTAAGGTAGATTATAAATTTAGTGTAAATTACTAGGGCTAGAAAGATGGCATTTTTACTGAAGGTTACTTATATAATTATTTGTATACAAAATAAGAAACCATTTTATAAAATTTAAACCCTAAAGTGGGAAAAGGTGGTAAAAGGTAGTTGAAAGTTTGTATGGAAATAGTGTGATTTGAAAGATAGGGACTAGATACGTCGTATTCCAACTGCTGATTAAAAAATAAGACAAATCGATTTCAGTTTTTTTTAAATATTTATCCCTTTTAACACTTTCGACGCAGGTGACAGTGTTCATCGTTATACAAGTGTACAAAAAAAAATGTCTTTGAACCGAAACTTTGTCTGAAGAGTAGGTATGTTTTTAAGATAAAATTAAGGGGTGCCTGTCGTGTTGTATAATGTCGATTGTCCTAAATTTTTTTGGCCGAGAATGTATGGCATAGTGTTAAATGGCATACTCGTATAGCCTACTTTATTTTGCGCATACACATTTAAAACACCTACACTATATTTATCCTAATATTGATTACTCCAACGTCGAATTACCTAAAGCTTAATAATCATAATGTTCATTGTGATTAATATTGTTGTTCCTACTGCTCAACTGTCAATTTTCTTTGCGCCTACAATTGTTATGTCTGAAATTTCATTTAGAAAAGCATATTAACAATATGGTGAATGGTTTAAAATAATGTTCAAGTAATAAGCCAGGGTAAAACCGACTTGGAATGGTTAGGTTTCTAGGATAGCGTGGAGGGAAAGGCGTAGTCTATAAAATACTTAAGTATTTTTAATCAATTGTTTACCCATCCTCATTCTTGTAAACCCGAAAAAGGGGCGACGGGAGAGCGAAGCTAATCAATTGTTTACCCATCCTCATTCTTGTAAACCCGAAAAAGGGGCAACGGGAGAGCGAAGCGCCCCACAAGGGGGGCTCGGGGGCGAAGCCCCCTGTATTAGAAAATAATGAATCTGTACCTCCCCTACTCTAACCTGGATAGGTTCGTTAGGTACCTTTTATCCCTTAGATCAGGAATAGAAGTCCCGCGCAGCGGGGCTTCGTCGACCGGTTCCTAGGTCCGTATCCGTACTGATGACTAAAATTCTTTGGACAACAGGGTTGGGTGGTTTAAGGGGGGGTTAAGTTTAAGGAAAATATTTTTTTAAAGGTAGTTAGTTTTAGTACATTAAATAGTAGGATCATCACAATTATGCACAATTATTATTCGATACATACACATTAGACACGAAAATCATTAGGACAAACGATATTTAGGAACAACCAAGTTAGGATTAACAATTTCACCAAAACTAAAATATGGGCAACGATGTTTAGGCCATTCATTTTACGGCGTAAAATTGGTATGCAACAATTTTTTTGAAATAAAAAAATTATGCCACCCGATATAGACCCAAAATTAATTCCAAACTTTTTAGGGTTCCGTCCGTCCGTCTTTCAGTCTGTCCGTCTGTCTGTCCGCAGCATAGCTCATAGGCCGTTAGTATAACAAATTTGTAATTTGGTACAGGTATACCTACATAGTGAAGGTCGCAGGAGTCCGCTGGATGCGGGTGGCGCAGGACCGGTCATTGTGGCGATCTTTAGGAGAGGCCTATGTTCAGCAGTGGACGTCTTTCGGCTGATATGATGATGATGATGATGATTATACCTATATATCAGTCACATCAAAAAAGAAAAATTCGGGTTACAAAAGAGAGTTTTTTTTGTAAGTTAACGTTTTCGGAATTAACCGCTTAACACAAAAAAAAATCTTGCCCCAGGGTCCGCTGGATGCGGGTAACGCAGGATCGGTCATTGTGGCAATCTTTGGGAGAGGCCTGTGGAAGTCTTTCGGCTGATATGATGATGATGATGATGGATGATGATGATGACTAGGGTTAGGAATTTTGGTGGCATTAGGTGAACAGATGACAGTGGAGTCGTTGCTCAAATTGTTTATGATTGATTGAGTAATTAATTAATCTAAAATAATACATAATTCTTTTTAACAGGGTTTCGCCCATTTTAAGTACTAAACAATTTTATTGTATTAATATTTGACTTTCTATGAAATTAAGTTCAATATTTTTTGTATAATATAGCTTAAATATGATTATTATATAATATTTATGGGCTTCGAGAAAACTAGAACCTTGAAAATCAAATAAATATATTTTCTCATTTATCAACATTTTTATTGAAAATTAACATTTTTCTAGATTCTCAAAAACAAAATTCATGTTATTTATTTAAATTCATTGATAAATCCAGCTTGAACTAAACACTATTTCGTTAATATTTTATAAGTTAATCATTTATTCAAGTAAAAAATATTTGTAACATCGACTCCACCACGCTCTGTTCCATAAATGCCACCAAATTCCTAACCCTAATGATGACATTACGATACAAGTGTGAAAAAAGTAAAGGTTGGCGATAAAAGAAAACACGACTGAAAGGAATGTTTTAAATCGACACGAGATTTTAGGGTTCCGTAGTAAACTAGGAACCCTTATACTTTCGCTACGTCCGTCGGTCTGTCTGTCTGTCCGCAGCATAACTGAGTGACCCTTAGAATTAGAAATTTGCAACTTTGTATAGTGTACATATTAATCAGGCCTATAAATGGATAGAATAATATACAAGGTGATCCTATTAACTATGCGTATTGGACATTAGGAGGTAAATGCCCATAATCACCACGCTGGCAAAAGGGTTCGCGATCGCAGTAATTTGTCCACTGTGACGATGCTGTGCTGCTGCTGCTCATCATTAATCTTCATGTGTCCAATGGTTCAGCACGTCTACCACCATGATCCATGATGATGCCATCCTCAATTTTTTTCATTCAAATCAGAAACCATGCAGCACACTCGATTTGTTGATTTCACCTGGAATGACCCTTTACTATTATTTCGTTCGGTCGGTTGGTCTTTCTTGAGTGAAATCTAATTTCTTATGATTTTTTAACAGTTTTTTTCCTAAGTTTTCAGCTTTGTTCAAGTGGGGAACAAAAGAAATAAACGAACATTGACGTCGTTTATACCAAGAAAGAAAATAAGCTATGTGCGTTACAACCCGCAAATGGTAGGTATATAAACCCCTAATATTAACTTATTAAGGTTAACTGGAAGAAATCCCTTACAGGGATAAGTTCGCCTTTGTACCTATCTAAATTGTGTTATGTGTATTTTTACCTGTGTTTTGTGTACAATAAAGAATTTACATACATACATACAATATTTCCATTTGCAAGTATAAGTATTATTTTTTTATATAGGTAATATATACACCGTGTTTTTATTGATTTCCGTTAAATTGGACAGGTTACTTGGAACATTAATAGAAGTTGCCTGGTATATCGGCTTTTGTTAATTTCGAAAAAAAATGTTTTTTTTTTCATACAATAATAATTGTAATGGTAATGGTAAGTGTGAGAGAACCTTAAAAATAAGATATCGGGCGACTGACGGCTGCTGTGACGGCACATGTCAAAATAAGACAGTAAGTGTTAAGACACTAGTTTCTTAGAGAAAAAGATCATTTTTGACCTAAATAAGCTTCCCTTTAATTTAACGGAAATCAATAAAAACACGGTGTAGACAGGGTAGAAATTATTTTTGGGTCAGTGAGGGCAACTACCAGATCCAGAGTACGTAGCTATGCGAAAATGGTTTTATAAGACCTTCCTCGATTTTAAATTAATGAAAATTGGCGTTTACTGATTTTGGAAAAATCATACAGGTTGCGAAAAAATTGTCCTTTTTAAAAAACTTTTTTTGATGCCAATCGATCCTGTTTCTGTTCAGGATCAACAAAAAATCAACTTTGATATTTCTTTACTCTTATAGTATGTTAAAAAAACACGGAAGATGAACTAAAAAAAATGTACTTGGTTTTTGGCGGAATTATTATGATTTATGACTCCTGTAGCCAGATCTCCTATTCTAGTAGTACTTACAGTTTGAGAGTAAATCGTCTGTGACAGACGGCCATGACGAATCTATAAGGTTTCCGTTCTTGTCATTTTGGCTATGGTGACTTTAAAACGTCCTATTAATTTTTTTAAATGTTTTATAGAATTAATGGACGATCCTACTAATGAAACACAGTCAACGAGTCTACCCCATTAAATGAGGCAAACCTAAACAACGGAATTCCTCTGGCAAATGAAACCGCCTCAGACAATGTGTAAGGATACAGCTTTCTGCTAGTCATCGATTTCTAAGAATGAACCGAACAAAACTACAATAAGGTGTAATACTCATACAGTATATTATGATCGTCCTCCAACTCCTCATCAAACCCGCACTATTACACCTTATAGTAGTTTTGTCACCAAAGGCATACTAAACTTCAGCTCAATTGGCCCTATCAATTCTTCATCAGGTCAGGTTCATCTATTGTATTGTTATCGAAGTTAAGTAAGCATACTTCTCCTCTCACCACAATCGGCCCACCAAAATCTGGTTCAATTAATCGTTGCAATATTTGTAAGCATACGTATGTACATAACGTAGGCACAGCTACAAAAGTTGGTATGTGTTTTTTTTTGGTTTTAGGATTTTAACGCCATTTTGAACCTTTCTAGAAGACTATCTATAATAGTTCAGGAGTTATGCATTTTATCATCATATCATCATCATCAGCCTATGACAATCTACTGCTGGACTTAGGCCTCTCCTTTTAATTACGCGTGTGGACGCATTAGGAGGCACATGCCTATAATCGCCACGCTGGGCAAGCGGATTGGCGATCGCAGTAATGTGTCCACTATGATGACGCTGCTGCCCATCATCAATCTTTTATCAAATAATGGTCAGTGACACTTCAATCCCTTAGTCGACTCTTACGACACCCGCAGGAGGAGCTGGGGTGGTGACAAATGTATTCTTACTGCCGTCACCACACGGCCAATAAATTTTAGCTATGTGATATCATACATTAGCGGGTTCGATTACTGATTCGAATGTAGCGGGTTCGATTCCCGGGTTAACCATGAAATAATTCAAAATGCAATTCAACTTCTTTTTGTAAATCGAAATAATGTCTTCTTTCAGTAAGATCTCCGACGTCGCGATATTTTTTTTCCATACAATTGTTTAAAAAAAAAAAGAATGCTGTTTTATTCAGTTTTAAACATAAAAGGAATATTCTTTCAGTAAAATATGCTATCTATGATATTTAAGGTACTTTCCCTCCATGTGGCATCGCCGTGGGACGCCCTGTATAATAGATCAGTACATACGAGTACAGGCTGCTCGCGAGCATTGCGTGTTGCGACATATTTTAATGCTGTATTCCTAGCCATATTTAGAGTCTTTAATGTTATATGAAATTTCCTGGATTCGGCTTGGATTAGAGATAATCAACCCTTTTTCGAGTTGTGATAATACTGATAATAAATACTCTAATATAGAATGCCCTCGCAGGGATTTGAACCCGGATCCTCCAGCATCGTAAGCACATTCACTACTAAGTAGGCTACGGAGAAGGCTGACTAATAATATAACTTATCTAACTTTTTTATTATAGGAACCAGGAGTTGCCAGAGGAAGAGCATGAATTTATTATAGAGAAAGGTACCAACTAGTCATATAAATAGTCCAATTACAGGGCGACGGATAATTAATGTACGACATTTTCTGGATCAATTAGCTAAGATCAATGATCATGGCCCATAATTTGGATGTATTTTTTCTTATATGAAAATTAAAGCTGAAAAATTAAAGGGACTGCACTCGAAATTCAATTTTCGGTGTGAAATGTGCAAGAGAAATTAAATGTCAGTTCTGATGAACGCTGCGATGACAGTATGGATGTAAACCATAAAGCTGTTTCAGTTACAATTTTTTTTTGTGCCAACGATAATTAAATGGCGGCCATTTCAAAATTTCAAACAGACGAATACGGGCGCACGTGATATTTCTGGAATTATACGTTTGCTATCGGTCCTATCCTTGCAAAAAAAACTCGTTAGAGAGCTCATTAGATAAGCAAACTAATTAAGCTAATCATATGACTCAACTATTTGAACAATGGGCTGGCTTAGATCGAAAATTATAATTTCCATACTCCGTGCTACAAGCATGTGTATTCGGGGTACGCGCCACAAATTTAACTCCTTCAAAAACTTCTTTGGCCTAAAAGATGGCGCAGCCCTACCCAATCTTTCCTCTACCTGACTAGAGTACCTAATATCTCCATCAGTGCTTGCGTGATAACAATTAATTTATCCTTTGTTACTATATTGTTGTTAATAAATGATTTTCCCTCCTTTAACTATTTGAACAACAAGGCAAAAAAAAAAATTTATATTAAAAATAGTAAAAAATTCACCTTAATTTTTCAATTAATTTAATTTTGCATGAAAACTAGGTCGTTAAGATAGGTTTTTGGTATTGTTATTTATTAGTACAGTATGTTTGCTAAAAATTAACACCATAATTACAGTTATACCTTAAGCACTTCAGGAACTACAAGTGCTCAAACATACATCAAAACAGCTGCATTTAGTGTTACCGATGCAAAATCCATAAACAAATGAATGTCAGCAGTGTACTGACTAGTGAAGTGGCCGCCTTCCATTCATCCAGTGCATGTTTGAGCACTTCTAATTTAAATAAAAAATTTTTAGCCTTGTTGTTCAAATAGTTGAGTCAAATGATTAGCTTAAATAGTTTGCTTATCTAATGAACTCTCTAACGAGATTTTTTTGCAAGGATAGGACCTATAGCAAACGTGTAATTCCAGAAATATCACGTGCGCCCGTATTCGTCTGTTTGAAATTTTAAAATGGCCGCCATTTAATTATCGTTGGCACAAAAAAAAAATTGTATGGTAATTTGTCGATGAAATTGATTGTAGTTTAAGCCCTTAAAAGCTCCGACATTGCTAACCAAACACCCTGTATTTGGCAACTCAAAACACAGTCTGTTAGTGGTGAGAAAGAGTAGCAGCATATTGTACGGCCGATGCCGCCAAAAAAAACAGACTATATATCTCAACGAAATGTTATTTTTAAGTTATTTTTTTAAGTAGGTAGTAACACTACGATGTACCTATATAAAGTTAAATATTTGATCCCATATACCACAGAAAAAATATCGAAGCTTACCAACGCCAGAGGTGTAATTTGAACCCAACGTCCTCAGCTTTCGTGGCTGATGCTTAAACCACTGGAGTGGCCGAGTGGTATAGGCAATAGCCGCAAAACTAAGGACGAGGCTCCAAATCCCACCTCTGGCGTTGGTAAACTTCGATATTGTTTATTTAGTACCTATATTATGACATCAAATATTTAAATTAGTGAATGTAATAATTTTTTTAGGATCTTTTTTTTTCGTTTAACTGTAATTCTTCAAATTATAAATATTAGATGTCATATACCAAAGAAAAACGACCAAGATCACCTATGTCCGAGGTGGGGATCGAACCCACGTACTCAGCTTTCGCGGCTGATGCCTGTACCCCTCAGCCACTCGGTCTTCACAATATGTTGTAATTCTTCAATTTACAGTTGTAATTGTGTATAATAAATAATAAAAGTCTTAATGTTTTACCTATGTGCATTTTTATTTTTATAATGAATGCAATTTAATTTAGTAAAATAAGCTCCCTAAAACCTGATAACTGCTGGTAAGTCACATAATAATTATACAGATGTAATTCATAATTCCATTCATTTGGCTTTTCACGGAAACTACTTCACCAAACATTACACCGAAGCGAATTCTGTAAATGTCAAATTAGTATGGACTCGCAAATGTGCGTCGTTGGCACTGTGCATGTGCAATCGTTGGTGGACTCTTGTGCGTTTGACGCACACAGCAGTGGGAAAGTTGAATGTCTACGAAAAGCTGGTGGTAGTGAATACTTAGGGCCTATATTCAACAGTATCGTGTTCCGAACAGAAAAAATAGTTTTTTTTTAAATTATAGTGGACAACAAGACGTGGGCTTGCCTTACCAGTTGGTCAAACAGGCATACTCTCGAACCAAGTCAATTTTGTTCTTCCGCGGATTTTTTTCTCTTACTATTTCCTAATCAGAATACGATGCTGTACAGTCGCCATCTGATATAGCAGAGCGGCCAGGGTACTCATAAATATCTGAGCAGGCCTCTATTGGCATGCTCAGATATTTTTGAGTGCCGTGGTCGCTCAGATATATCTGATGGTGACTGTAACAAATTGATTGATCTGTATTGAAAATCAATTTTCAGTACAGATTTTTGCCGCACTAGTGCGAGAACTATTATATACCTATAAAAATATTTTTCATCACACTTGCTGTCTAAGCGCGCCATTTCTTGCGCGCGTAGCGGGAGTAATAGAAAAGTGAAATTCCCTAGGGAGTAATACAAATGTCACTACGTCATTTAATAATATTATGAAATGAAATGAAATGAAAAATGTTTATTTGATGCTAAAAATAGATATTATGTCTTAAAACTTATTTTTTGGTTGGCAAGTGTGATGAAAAACATTGTATGCATCACGGTCGGTAAGCGGAATACTAACTCGAGTCATAAAAGCCCTCCGCCTAATGGCGTCGGGCTTCTAACTCTCGTTAGTAATTCCGTACTTACCTCCCTTGATGCACAATGTACTATTACACGCATTGGTTACAAGCCCGATATATTAAATCTGTCTTTTGCATTGCATTGAGACGACTCGAAAAGACAAGGATAGTCTTATAAAATCTATCCCTCTCTATCTTTTTTACCATCTAGTACTTTGACAAGTGTAATTATTCAAAAGAGGTAGTAATAAATTACAAACTCGGCCGCTTTCATTAAAAAAATCACCAAGGGTCAATGACCCCGCTCGATAAAATGAGGTAGTGTGCGTGAAGTGCGCGTGTGTACGAAATGGGGAAATTTGACAGAATCTCAAAAATTTCCCACATCTATCCGACCCTTAAATAAATTATCACGCTCGCGCTGACATATTGGACAATTGGCAAGCGCGACAGCCTGTTTTACGTCTCAAGTAAAATCAACGGCCCTACCGCGAAAAACGAAATTCGTAAATTTCGAGGGTTTGTCTCTCTCACTCTAATGACGCCTTCGTTTGAGTAACAGAGAAAAGTCCTCTAAATTTACGAATTTCGTTTTTGCGGCCTGTCCAACTAGCGTGTTCGGTTCAAACTGTCAGTGCCACCCCGGGGAGTACAACAGTAGGGGCTCACAGCAAGCGGTGACGCACGTAGCGCGTTAGCATCATCATCATCATCAACCAGATCAGCCTATGATAGTCCACTGCTGGTGCTGGACGTAGGCCTCTCCTATTAACTATGCGTATAAGAAGGTAAATACCCATCATCGCCACGCTGAGCAAGCGGATCGGTGATCGCAGTAATGTGTCCACTATGATGACGCTGCTGCCCATCATCAATCTTTTATCTTATTGCCGTCACCACACGGCGGAACTAGAACTTAATAGTATCGTAGCAAGAGTCATTATTTCTTTAAACGGGTTTTTGGAGATGGTTTTCTATACTTGTATGAGTATTCTGTGGTAAAACCTAACGTTACCGATACTTGCAAAATCATGGTACAGCT
Source organism: Thaumatotibia leucotreta (assembly GCA_025490895.1). Lineage (NCBI taxonomy): Eukaryota > Metazoa > Arthropoda > Insecta > Lepidoptera > Tortricidae > Thaumatotibia > Thaumatotibia leucotreta. The sequence continues at coordinate 10,690 of JALPQI010013205.1, forward strand.
GCAGGTAACCAGTGCTCTGCTTATGTTACACCTACTTAGACTAGTGCCTAGAACGTGGGCAGTGTAAGCCATCATAGCTTCGGCCGCCACAAAGGAATCTTATTAATTGATCTTGTAATTAAAAAGAGCCTTTTAATTTGCGACGACCTGCTCAACTCGAGTTTGTATACGAAGATTGGACTTTTTATGTTCGTTCTAATGTTAATTTTGGGTTTTTAAATTGTCCAGCGATAAAAAGAATTCCGAAACAATAAAAATAAAACTTTTTTCTCTTTAAAGCGATTCCAATAAAAAAAAATCGTAATCTTTGTTCTAAAGGTTGACAGGCAGAGAATGCTTCATTCATATCATTATACTAGCATTTTGTACATTTTTATTAATTGTGTAATAAAGATAAAAATATTCTGTTGTTAACATTTTTTTTGGTGTCATGAGTTTTTCGTTCAATCAATTTTTTTTATCGTAAATAAATGGTAAAATTACTGGTTTACTTATTACGTCGTTCGGCAATACATTCTTCATCATTATCATCATCATATCAGCCGAAAGACGTCCACTGCTTGACATAGGCCTTCCACAAAGATTGCCACAATGACCGGTCCTGCGCCATCCGCATCCATCGCACTCCTACGACCTTGATCCAATGCCAATCGCTAACGATTAGTAGCGTATCGTAGTTTTCACTCTTTCATATCAGTGCGGCAAAGACAGTTAGCTGCCTTTCGTTTACGATTGACGATTAAGCGCTAGCGATTGGCAACTGGTGTAACCATATAGCCATCCATGCCGTACTCGGCAACGGCGACCCTGGCTAATTACGAGCGTGGGCTCTGCTGTGGCTTGCAAAGCCGAACTTACTTTTAAAAACTCTGTCACAAGTAGGGCAGTAGAGTTGGCCAAAATTATTGTAAGTATTAGTTATAGGATGGCTTCGGCCGGGACTTGTCTAAGCACCCAGGTCATCAATCCACCGTGTAGGGTTCCTATTTATGCTGCCCATCTAGATGATTGCCATCCGAGAACCTTCCAACCCCAACATTCACCCTGCTCATATTACATGATATCCTTGTCAATAATCCAAATTGAGTTACATTTGACGTTTGCTGTCATTACTTGGACATTCAACAAGCTTCATCAGTAACCCTACCATGAGTTTGCAAGTATCAGTAACGTTATCCTTTACTCGATATGTAAAGCAGTGCTACCATGAAATTTCGCTACCTTATTAAGGCGCGTTTACTGTCTATCTATCCCGCTCGCCCTTACATATTGGCGCGAGCAAGCCGGATAGAAAGTAAACGCGCGTTAAGGCGCATTCAGACCAAACGAGCAATCGGTATTCTGTCCCCCACTCTACTAAATTAACGAATCACGTTTTGTGTAACGAACGAATTTCGTAGAGTGGGGGACAGAATAGCGAATGCTCGTTTGGTCTGAAATCACATACCACTACCACGGTATCACAAACGTGCTGCGAGCAAATATTTTTTTACCATTTGAAGACCATAGTCAAGGCAAAAGTAAATTTATAATTTAATGTTGACGAAAAGTAAATTTTCATCACACTTGCTGCCTAAGCGCGCCATTGTTTGCGCGGGCAGCGGGAGTAATAGAAAAGTGAAATTCCCTAGGGAGTAATAGAAATGTCAGTACCTACGTCATTTAATAATGTTATTTCTTAAAACTTATTTTTTTGTCGGCAAGTGTGATGAAAAACATTGTATGCATCACGATCGGTAAGCGGAATACTAACTCGAGTCATAAAAGCCCTCCGCCTAACGGCGTCGGGCTTCTAACACTCTCGTTAGTAATTCCGTACTTACCTCCCTTGATGCACAATGTACTATTAATCACAAAATGATATATTTTTTCACTTGTTTTTTCTAACTAATAGTAATAAATTGTTGCAACTAAAAAATCGCAGTCCTTTGAAATTGGTAACACATTACATCGTTCAGCCTGTATACATACTACGAACGCGAAGTAATTTGACTCAGAAAATACCATATAGATAGGCCGGCATTCAAATAGATATCGAACTCGGCACACGCTGAATTCCATGCTTACATAACCCACAGGGCAAAGCATGATGTGTTACGCTTCAATCAGTATTCCAGTAGGGGGGTTAGTTCGCCAGACGTGAAATTCGCAACGATAAATCAGAAAGTTTCCGACAGCGGGCGAACCCTTGTCAAACTAACATTTTTTTTTTTATTGCCGAGTTGTGATTTGAATACGTAGTTTGACACGGTGTTGATTTTGGAAACAATGGGTTTCTACGTGCGCTGGATCGCTTGAGTGTGACATGACATGATACCGTGAAACCACATAACGTAGGCGCTAACCACGAACGAAGTGTTACCTATTATATTATACCTACCTACCTACCTATTAAGGGGCCCATACATGGTAAGATTCATCTATGCGATCTGTCGTTACAAACCGATCGAAACGACTAATCGATAATGTATTTCAATATCGCTAACGATTTACTTGATCGAAGACGATATCGGAAATCGCAAAACACAAAAATCCATGCAATCATGAATATCGTAAAGATGGATCGATTTTGTGTGGTACTTTACGATCAACGATTCTATTTTAGTCTTATTCTTGACGCGGAACCGCACGCCCTGCATCCCTTGGTACGTGTTCGTGTAGGTACTTACCCTCGACATAAAAAAATACTCAAAGAATCATCCGTCATCATCAAATAATTGTGCCAGTCTTTCATTTAATATATTTATATGCGAATACTGATGCCGTTTTAGAAGCCATTTTTTAACCCACACTTTTTTAGTTTTTTTTTCTTTTTCTTTAGTCGAACTTGGATCAAATATAACGCCACATAGGTAAAAAAGGAGATCGTTATCCACATTTAATTGGGTCCAGCGACTTTATTGTACCGTTTCCAACGAGTAAATGATAGATCGTTGCGATCTATGGCTTCGTGTATGGCGCGATCGTAACGATCAATTGCTTCGTGTATGTTTGGCAATTTTAAAGCGATCGATCGCCACGATTTTCGTCCAATCAATCGAAGCGATTTATCGTGCCATGATAGTGCCCTTTACGTTAGTCAGCCTCCGTAGCCTAGTTGGTAGTGGCCCTGCCTACGAAGCTGGAGGTTCTGGTTCTTCGAATCCCGGCGAGAGCATTAATTGTGTATTTATTTATCACAAACATTTAATAATAAATAAATAAATATCTTGGGACATCTTGCACAAATCGACCTAGTCCCACGTCAAGCTCAATTAAGGCTTGTGATGTGGGTACTAGGCGACGATATATATAATAGATAGATACATATAGATACTTAAATACATAGACAGCCATGACCAAGGAACAAATATTTAAGGCATTCAAAACATCAAAAAACACTAAAAACATTTTTTTTTGCAGTTTTGACCAAAACTCATAATAACATTTTTTGCTTCTCTTAGTCTCAGCAGGAATATGCTGTTAGAATTTTTCCCTTTCCTCATGGCCACCTTGTATAATATCTACACGCCTATATATTTTAAACTTTATGCAACGCAATTTCATTGAAATTAAAATACAACCCAGCTTAATAGCAGCCAACTATTCGTTGGATATTTTCATTACACTTTAATTAAATTGGCATTCCTTTGTTCATATTTTTATGCTTTGTTATACTATTTACATTTCGCATGAGAAAGAGTTGAAAACTAAATTAGACGTTCTTAGTCTTTGGGTAGAGGTGTTTTATTTTTTGGACCAACCAAATTATGTTGACAGTTGTAAATTGTCCGCAATTTGCGGATTTAGAAGTTCGTAAAGTAGTTCTTCAACCTTCTAAGGTTGTAGTTCCTCTGACTAGACGCTCGAGCGGCATGTTAAACAAATGCAAACGTAAGCACATATTTTTAAGTCAATTAATGGCCTCAAATTTATAGGTTGTCATAGAATTGATAAGTTAAACACATTTTAATCAAAAAAGTATTAAAATAACATATTTGGTTGCTAATGTCTTCGAGAGCCGAATTTCGTTCCACAATGGTGCGCACCGTTCAAATTCCTTGGACGCTCAAGCCGCACGCTTCTCCGGACGCGCCGCTCAACGCTCGTCACTTATGCCCTGGCCACGACATTGGTCTAAGGCGACCAGCGGCGAGCAAATCCATGTGTTGGAGCGGGATGCCGATATGGGTACGAGAGGGAGCACCATACGTTTTCCGCTAAGCCGGTCGCCTTAGACCGATGTCGTGGCCGCGGCGTTAGGCCTAATTCCGCGGCCACGACATTGGTCTAAGGCGACGGCTTAGCGGAAAACCATACGTGCGAGAGGGAGTACCCATATCAGTATCCCGCTCTAACTCATGGATTCGCCCGCCGCTGGTCGCATTAGACCAATGTCGTGGCCGGGCCTTTACACAAAAGTGATTTAGATGGGTTATCCTAGAAGCATTTTAAATACTAAAATTCGTTATTGTCGTCCAGCGATTCTTTCCGAGACGGAAAGAAATAGATAATATAAAAGTATTATCAAACCGGAATAAGAAAGGGATTCGACAGTACTGTTGACACAACAAATGACACAGCATTTACCAAGAAAAGTGTTGTTTATAGATGTAGTGAGTGATTAATTCATCTATTATCTCTAAGTTTTTGCGCTTAAACTATGGAAATATAAAAATAACTATGAATATATCTTAGATTAACATACACACTCTGTTGTGTCAACAGTAGTTTCGAATCCCGTTCTTATCGCGGTTTTATAATAACAATAACATTGATTATGCTACAATTCACATTGTTACTGAATTATTTTTACATTAAAACAATACTCTTGGGGTTATTTCGATTAAAAATACATGCCGAAACAATAATGACACAAGTTATGATGAGAAACATACTTAGTGAAAGATGTCGTTTTCTTTGAAACATAGCCAAATCTAAATTTCATCTGACATCGTATTAGTTTCAATTATATCTTTTTTTCAAACATAGTCATTGTATTGTGTTACTATTATACATCTCTGGACTAGAAATTCAGGAACACTTTCTGACTTGTATCATAAAAGTTGAAAATTTCCGAAATAAATCCCGTTTCTTTCCAAACAGCTCGTTTTTTTCCTGATTTTTTGGAAAAAAACAATGAAATTTTCCACTTTAATTTTCAACTTTAAACCAATGTAAATTGGGTCTAATTTTTACTTACCTATACCCTGAGAACGCGATGTCACTGGGGAAAAGTCTATTGAAACAGATGGCAAGGAGTGACAGTGACAGTGACATTGATTGTTTCTTTAAAAACCCGAATAAAACTAAGTTTTCATACATTCCCGAAAAAAACCTTTTGTTTTTTTCCGACATTTTCAACGCTTTGTATGTCTTCAAAGTTTGGGTTCAATTCAAACCCCTTATTTCTTATTATTTAGTCTCCAAATAAAGCCAGAAATAGGTCAAAATTCTTTTCGTTGTTTTATTTTGTGTTTCTAAAAACGTGACACAGTTGTGATTTTTATATGAGATGATGTTTTTTTTATTTTTGACGTATGGATTAAAATCTAGCGTGAAAAATAAATACAAGTACACCTGATTTTTTTTATAATTATACTGAGTCGAAACAGCAACTAAAAGCGACAGAATGGTATGACGCATGACAACGAAAATAATTTTGACTTAAATACGTGTAACGAATCCTTTAGGTTATTAAAGGGCACGGTGTATAATAAATAGTCTGATAAGTTTTTTTGTAATAATACAAAATAAGTGCTTAAAATGTTGATTCATACAGCGGTGTTACATAGTATGTGCACATACAAACCATGGTTTGACTCTAAACACGAAATACAGCTCAAATGGAGGCAAACCGTGTTCAATTTTGTACCTGAATGTAAATTGTTTGCTCGTATATCTGGGTCATCCAGGCATTGGGTTCACGTTTCTACTGTAGACTTATTCAAAGTTTCAAACTGTTGACATCTTATATTGATTTAAGCTTTCACGATTATCCCTTATATTTTTGACAAACGGGATTTAATAGCGTAAACTTACGTTTTTGTGCATTGTGCATTTAGGGAGGTAAGTACGATATTACTAACGAGAGTGTTAGAAGCCCGACGCCGTAGGTGGAGGGCTTTTAATGACTCGAGTTAGTATTCCGCTTACCGACCGTGATGCATACAATGTTTTTCATCACACTTGCAAGGAAAAAAATAGATTTAGCCCGCGCGCCCCGCAATGTTGCTGACAACAAGCCCGTTGCCGTCTCGCTCACACGCTCATAATAACTCGTACAGTATACGCCAGGGTAGCCACATGAAACTTATTAACGTTTTGATATTTTTATAGGTAGTATTTTACTAGTACAATTAACTACAACATGCCAGAGTTGGCCGTTTCGTAATATTCGTTATACCAATAACATTTTGCAATCGCAATCAATTTCGACTAATTTATGTATGCAAAAAAATTTAGGATACATTAGCACACAGGACTTTGTTTTATACTATGTAGCACAGATGTCATATAATACCATAGATCAAGCAAACGTACTCATCTACTTAGCGTGTCAAATGAACTCAGTGAAATCCACTGAGTTGTCCGTCTTTAATCGCAGCTTGAAGCTTTCGGGCGTCAAATTTTGTAAGTTGAAGTAAACAAAAACGTTAATAATGCCTCCGTAAGTAATATTAATTGCAACAACACAAAAAAAATTAATACTCATGGGCCTGAGACATATTTAAAATCATAGGCAAGTAACAACTTCAGTACAAAATCTGACACGCTCGGCCGCCATACAAAAGAATGAACTTGTTTCTTCTATCCAAATCTAATTCTGTGCTATGTAGTGATTATTATCCTTAAAAAAAATATACAGAAAATATTAGTACACCTTAAGGACAGCACTCGTTTCTTCCAAATTACATTAGGCTTTGATCTAACGTCTTAATATAATCTCATCAACGTAAGTAAACGTTAACGTAACTTACGTTTTATTCGATTTGATACAGACGTAGGAATAATTTATATTTATTTAGCATCAAATAACGGAGAATGACAATTAGAGACGAGAAACATTTAATCGACGGACATTTAGCATTAATAACAAAGTCTAAGGTCAACCAAATGGAATTGAAACCCAGTATGCTTAGCAGGGTGAATATTTGAGCGTTTCAACCGCCTAATTTTGGTGACATCATTTTTGCCGAAGTTTCTAAACATCTCAACTTCGTCATTTGTATTAGGTACCGTGCCTCCTTCAAATAACAAAGTAGCACATTGTAACGAATAGAAACTTCGGCAAAAGTGATGACACCAAAATTAGGCCGTTGAAACGCTCAGATATTCACCCAGCACATGATTAGTATGTCAGTATGTCGCCGCGAGATAGATTTTACATTTTTTACTAACTATATGAATAAAAGAGGGATGGATAGTCTATCTCGCGGCGACATATTGTCGTACTAATCCTGTGCTAAGCCTACTGGTAGCGTTGAAAATTTCCGGATTAAATCCCGTTTCTTTCCAAACAACTCATTTTTTTCCGGATTTTTTCGGAAAAATCAATGAAAGTTTCCACTTTAATTTTCAACTCTAAACCAATGTGAATTAAGTTTGATTCTCACTTATACCAGGAGAACGCGATGTCAACGAGGAAAAGTCAATTGAAATAGATGGAAAGGAGTGACAGAGATATTGATTATTTCTGTAAAAACCCAAAAAAACGGAAGAAAATGGAATTTTTATACATTCCTGAAAAAACATTTGATTTTTCCGACATTTTCAACGCTAAACCCTAGGCCACTCCAGAACCATGTAAAAATTACAAGTAGCTTCTGATTTATAATGTTACTTTGACATGGTTCCTGAGTCGCCTAGGGTTCCAAATTGGTTGAGTGTACTTAGAATGATGGACTGCGACCCTGGGTGGCACTGTCAGTTCGAACCGAACGCGCTAGTTGGACAGGCCTGCTCAAATTCTTAACGTTTCTTCTGTCAAAAGAAAGAATAACTTATCGAGTGGAAAACCCTAGTCATATTTTGTTCGTGCCACCGTGACTTGTATGTCTGAATTAGCAATGTACCGAGGAGAAGATTCATAAGTTGCGAAACTTCTACACCGTGTTTTTATTGATTTCCGTTAAATTAAAGGGAAGCTTATTTAGGTCAAAAATAATAAATTTGTCTAAGAAACTAGTATCTTAACTCTTACTGTTATTGAGTTATTAAAAAAATAAGTTTAATGACTGAACAAGTGTATTGCAACCTTTATTAGGCAGGTCAGGCACCAGAGATCTTATTCTTAAGGTTCTCTCACACTGACCATTTCATTTATTATGAATGAAAACCAAACAAAAAATATATTTTCGAATTCGATTAAAAGCAATATACCAGGTAGCTCCAATTAACGTACCAAGCAACCGGTTAAATTTAACGGAATTAAAAAAAAACACGGTGTATAGAGAATGTTCTCAGCAATTTAAATTTTACAAGCAATCTAATCATACCGAAATCGTTGTATACGTATGCATTCTAAGGTATATTTTATGCTTTGTTTACACAATTTTATTGTGATATTTACAATATCTTCATAACACTTTTTTATAAGTTCTCATGGAAACATTCTCAATGAGAACTTACTCTTCTCATGAAAATTCTCTAAAATTTCCGAGTATATTCCCGCAATTTTGAGAATGTTCTGCAACTTTTAAATTGCTAATCTGAATTCATGTATGTATACTTACTGAAAAAGTAGTTAAAGCTCATGAACTAATAGTAATCCGAGAAGCTCTCGGATAGTTTTTGTTTTCCCATACACTTTTATTTTACGATTCTAGTAATTTCTTAGTCAATGAACTTGATATCGTGTTTTGCAAGCTCATACTGTGATGGTGGATACTGTCCCAAAACCAAATAAGCCTATGTCACTAAGGAGTTTATGGAAAATTGACGTTTGACTGTTTTGTTGGAAGAATAATAAAATATACGCCGAGCCAGCAAGGAACGCTTTCTAGATAAAATTGTAATAGGGTGACCATATTCAAAAATAGGATATAAAAATACTTGCTTGTTAAAGAGATTCGTTACATATAAATTATGGAATGTTTTTGGGCATTTTCACTTCTAGGGACACCCAATTAGCTTAACTCTCACAAAAAAGTTAGCTTCGATGTCAGCTTTGTAACGACAATTAAGCATGAAATATTTACATAAATCCACTTTATTCTTGTTTTTATATTGCATATACGCGTATTCTTTCTGGATTAAATGATTAAAAAAAATATTTTTATTAATATTTAATGCTTAATTGTCGTTACAAAGCTGACATCGAAGTTATATTTTTTGTGAGAGTCAAGCTAATTGGGTGTCCCTAGAAGTGAAAATGCCCTTTTATATGTATTATATCATTATATTTTTACTTACAAGATTTTTTTTACTTTAACACTTTCAGTGCGGCAATTAAATTAAACCGTAATTAATAACGTTGATATATTTAGTTAATGAACGTAAAAATACAGATTAAAAAATTCTATATTAATAAGTAAGACTCCATATGCGAGTCTATCTTCTTTTATATAAAAATAAGATTTTTTTGCGATTAACAGTTTCATCTATGATTATTTTTATACTATTTGCAAACAGAAGGAAATAAAATACTCAAATCAGCAGTAGCACTCAAAGTAGCATAAATATAATATGTATTTTATGAAGTAGATTGTTTATTTAATAAAAGATAATTAAATACAAAAGAAAGCATAAAAATTCTAATTTCAGTTCTGAGGCCTATTTCTCAAAAGCTTGTAACTTGTTATACAAGCAGGGGCCTATTTCTCGAAAGTTTGTACCTTGTAATACAAGCGGAAGTCCTTATCTAATTAAGAGTGTTAAAAAGAGACTTCCACTTGTATTACAAGTTACAAGCTTTCGAGAAATGGACCCCAGAAGTCCTTATCTAATTAATGGTATTAAAAATAGATTACCACTTTTAATACAAGTTACAAGCTTTTAAGAAACGGGTCCCTGCTCTTCAGAATACAGAACAACAATTTAATAATTATAAATAAGAAATATGAAAATATCCCACATTTTCCGTACTGATGGACACAGTATTATCAAAATTATGTGCGTTACGGCGCAGTGAGTCAAACGAAGATAAAAATAACTTCGCCTCAGTGAGCTGAACTCTTCACTTCCTACATAAAGGGTCCTCCATGTTTGTGAAATAATTTATCACATTATAAAAATCTTCAGCAAACTTTTTAAAATCTTAAATAGGCAAATAAAAAAACTTGGATTCTATCCTCTTCTCGGTTATGAAGGGAAAATTAAAAAAAAAAGTACAATAAAGGTTGTGATATGAAATCCCTTATTTAATTCATCCTTTTATTATTCTAGTTTTAAGAATGTTTTTTTCCTCTATACCTACTTGTTTATTTTTATGTTAATAATTTGATCAAGAACGATTCATCATTATTAAAAAATTGTTTAAAGCAAATTATTGATATTTTTTGTAAAAAAATTTTAAGCATATCATATTTCAAAGTTTTGAAAGTAGGTACACATATTTAAAATGTTTAAACTAAGTTTAATCACAAGTTAAAACGTAATAACTATAAGAAAATAAGCTTGTGTTCTATAAAATTCGTGTTTGACCAAAAGCAAATATTGATTATGAATTTTGATTCATATTATTAGAATGAAATTTGAAGGAAAATAGTATAAACTATTAAGCTCTAGATAGTATTAAACTCTCCTCTATTAGTTCCAAAGAATTTAAATTGCTAGTAGTACTAGTAACAACTAAATGAGGTAAAAAACAATTTCCCTGCCAAGATTTCTTCAAAAGACTACAATTATTAATAAATATCTTGGGACATCTTACACAAATCGACCTAGTCCCACGGTAAGTTCAATAAAGGCTTGTGATGTGGGTACTAGGCGACGATATATATAACAGATAGATACATATAGGTACTTAAATACATAGATAGCCATGACCAAGGAACAAATATTTGTGATTAATAAATACACAAATAATGCCCTCGCCGGGATTCCGACCCGGAACCTCCAGCTTCTTAGGCAGGGTCACTACCAACTAGGCTACGGAGGCTGACAAATTATGAACTAAGGACTCTTCAAACAGGAGTTTCACATCATCAGCCTATAATCGATTCACTGCTGGACAAAACTCTCTCCTATTATGTAAGCGTATGAAAGCATTAGGAGGTAAATACCCATAATCGCCACGCTGGGCAAGCGGGTTGGAGATTTCAGTAGTGTGTCCATTCCACTGTAATGATGCTGCTGCCCAGCCTCAATCTTTAATAAATAAATGGTCAGTACCTTACCCTTCAAATCGACTGATGCCGGCATCATAGACGTAAAAGAAGTTTAAAGGGCTCAAGAGGGCTGACAACCCTCACGTGATACCCCTGAATTTGAAGGCGTCCCTAAAAAGGTTCTTGGATTGATGAAAAATACATCGAGATTGGTATGAATTCAGCCTTATAATATATTTTATGCCTCATGTAAACTCATTCAAAGTGTCGTGAAATGGATCGAAAGGAGTTCCTGTGCTCGATTTATGACAAATTTCAATGAAGTATTCATTTGGTCGCAATAAAATAATATTTTTGTTCGTCGTGATCTTACTGTGTGATATGTAAAACGAAAAAGAATCAAATCAATAGGTACTTCTTTTTATAAAAGTTGCGAATCGCATCATCAGCCTGTGATAGTCCACTGCTGGACATAGGCCTCTCCTATCAACTATGCGTATAGACGCATTAGGAGGTAAATGGCCATAATCACCACGCTGGGCAAGCGGATTGGCGATCGCAGTAATGTGTCCACTATGATGACGCTGCTGCCCATCATCAATCTTTTATCAAATAATGGTCAGTGACACTTCAATCCCTTAGTCGACTCTTACGACACTCGTAGGAGTTGGGATGGTGACAAATGTATTCTTACTGCCGTCACCACACGGCATAACATTAAAGTTTCGAATACTGCGAATCGACGACAACAACAACGTATAAGGTGCAATCTGCGATTTTTTTTCATAGCTGATTCAACCCTACAAACAACGTACAAAGTGCTATCTACGATGACAAAACAACCTCAGATTGCACCTTATACGTTGTTGTCGTTGAAGAACTCTGAGTTCTTATAGTTAGCATTCTGTTTGTATTCTTACTTTCTATTTAAGATAAAATAAAATATAAATTAAATCAAAATGTACCCAAGAGCGCGTTTTCGTTGAAAACTAATTAAACACCAACAAATTCACGTAGTACAATCTAGAAGCGCTACGCCGTTGCTACGGCGTAGCAAGTTCTCATGCACCGGATACTTTTTGTCTGACTACGATCTCAATTTCCTTAAGAGCATAGAGGACGAACGATTGTGTTCAAGTAAGAAAACATGAATTTCGAAACTAGTTGCGATAAATTTAAACACGGGGTGTTTTAAATCGACATGAGTTACGAAATTCCTCTTCGCTCGTGTATCGTAGGTACGACGTTTTTCAGTAATCTGTACTGAAAAACTGTTTTCTACCGAAGTTTCGAGCTGACAAGAAATTAACCACTTTTCGCATTTGTGCGTAAAATAAGCACCATCTCTACTGACAAATTGATTTTAAATCTGTGATCCCATGCACATGTGGTGCGCGACAACAAATCGCGGTTTTCTCACGACGCATTTTATATCAGAAAGGCAACACTGTAACGAGGTTCACGGCTATTGTTTTGGTATATATGTATTTATGCTACGATTAAACGAAACTTGGAAATAGCTTACCATAGGTACTTAAGCGCCATTCAAAATCAGTCCTGAAATTTGTTGATAATAAAGTGTTTATTTTATACATCACGCTTATGATATTAATAGTCACGTTTGGTCCATTAAAATTTTGATTGACCGAAGAAGAAGCGCAGTTAAAAACACAATAAAATTGCTTTTGATAAAAAAAACTATAGAGGAAACAGTCAAGCATAAGATATCGAAAAATTACCCGTCTTGCGGCCTCTTAACCATTTCATGTATGGAACAATTGGGTTGTACTCTGTAGCGACTGCGGAAACGTTCCAACAGACGATTTATTTTAATTTGTGTATTCTACTCCAAGACCAATGTTTCTTCATGCAAAATGTCAGATTGCTGCAGCAAATGTGTGGCGGTTACGACGTTTAGTTACGAGTGGGTTAGATGACTATCTGGGAGAGTTACGGCTGGGAGTCAAGAGTTCAAACTTGGCTACAATGGAATGAAGATGTGTTGTGGTCTTTATCAAGGGTGCAACTGTGGTTGCAAAAATGGGAGTGAAATTACGTGTTCTGTGTGCGAAATTTATGAGATTTTATTTCTTGATTTTAAAACACCTTTTCAGTAGAGATAGTGATTTTTTAGACTAGTGTGAGAAATGGTTCGTTTTTTGTCAGATCGAAACTTTGGAGGGTAATCCGTACTGAAAAACGTCATACGATACAAATGTATGAAAAAATGGTAACGGAATGGAAAAAAACATCTCCTGTCTTGTTTTAAAGTGCTCGCCATTGTGAGTAGAAATCGTATTAAAAGTTACAAATACAAAAAAAGTCGTGGGAAAACTGTTTCCTATGCCATCACAATATACGTCAGATACATTTATGTAATATCATAGCTGTAATAAAGCAAAAATAATGTGTAGACTAGTATGTATTTTAAGTCAGATAGATAACAGATTAGTAAGTGAGACAAGAAGCTTGTTGAAAACGATAGAGAACAGGAGAGGAAACATGTTGGGGCACCTTATACGTCATGACGATTTTATAAAGACTATAATTGAAGGCAAAATTGAAAAAAGAAGAGAGAGAGGAAGGCCAAGACGTGGATTTTTAGATCAAGCCAAAGAGAAAGTTAAAGTAGTGACGTATCAGGAGCTCAAAACAGTAGCAGAGACAAGGACAGAGTGGCGAGAACTCCACCGACAAGAGCAAAGCTCTTAAATTTGTGATGATGATGATGAGATAACAGATAACATTTTTTCATTCATTCATTCATCATCAGCCTATGTTAGTCCACTGCTGGACGTAGGCCTCTCCTATTAACTATGCGTATAGACGCATTAGGAGGTAAATGCCCATAATCGCCACAGATAACATAATTTAACAAAATTAAATGGTGATCTTAGTGTAAGTTACGCATACGTTTGCATTTGCTTAACATGTCGCCCCACTCGAGCATCTACTCTTAGACATTCAATCTGTAATACTAATGAGGCTAGCACGCCAAAAGTGTCTCTATAAACTAGTAAACTTCACCATACACGACGCGAGTTTCGCGTGTACATTTGGCACGGCTTGCTTTTGAGTTCGCGACGCATCTAAGATGGCGGCATGAACGTGCACTTGTGTCGGCGCAGAACGTAAATTTCGGTAACACATCGTTATCATCAGCCAATTTTAGTCCACTACTAGCTATCTTCTGTTGCCTATGGGTATATACTTATTAGGAAGTAAATATCCATAATCGCCACCCTGAGTCAGTGGATGGACGAAGTATGTCCACTGTGTTAATGTCTATCTTCTATAAATTAATGGTAAGTGACACTTCAATCCCTTAGTCGAATCTTAACACCCACGGAAAGAGTTGGCAAAAAAGCATTTTTGCATGAAAAAAATATTTTTGCTAACTAGTGCGGAAAAGTAAACTTTGCGCACTCTTCGCGTGCGTCAATTTCTTTTTTTAAGGCACTTGTTATGAAAAAGTCGTTCGATACACGTGTAAAAACTTATTTTTAACTCCGATGATTATCGCCTTCGTTTCACTCGGGCTCCAACTTACAACCCTCGTCGAAAAAAAATGTTTTAGTACTTGTTTCTAAATGTACTATTAATTGATTTACATGCCTATAGTATTTTTTTATTTTAGCACCTCTAACTAATTAGCAATTGAGAGACTGGCAGAGATAAAGTATAATATAAATTTTGTTGTTTTCACGCAATATACATACCACAACTGTTATTTTTTAATTTTAAAATTAGGCGTACAAAGTAAATATAAACTAATAAGTAATAAATTCAATTTAACTGTAAAATTTTATAAAGTTTCTAATATTTGAAGGCCACGTTACGTCCTACGTCTTACAGAGTTCCTCTTAAATTGTTGATCTTTCAATACATACCAAAGCAGACGTGTATTGGGAAGCTTGAGAACCGCAGTTTTTGAACATCGTAAATGTACAACTCTTTGAGAACCTTAGCAGACTGAGTGCATACATGACCAAAATAGAAATTTAGTTTGCAACGCCAAAGGTTCTGGTTCAAACAGTATTTTGTTTGTAAATTGAAAACGGATGCGAGAATATAGTGAAATTGATGAACCACTATTTTATTACAAATAAGGCATAAAGTACGCCATTTGTTAATTATTTAAGTGTTGTGCAATATTAGAAGTTTAAACAAATAAGTAAACTACACACTCTATCAATGTATACGGGTCAGGTGGTTTTTATGATAGCAAATTCAAATATTTTATCAAAATACCTATTTATAGTTAAGAAAATAGTACATTTCCTAATTAGTGCGGGAAAACTTTTCGGCGAGGGTGAAAGTTGGAGCCCGAGTGAAACGAGGGCGACAATGAGTTAAAAAAAAGTTTTTGCACGTGTAAGGGACGATTTTATTCATAACAAGTGCGTCAAAAAGAGAAATTACCGCGCGCGAAGCGTGCGCAAGTTTCGTTTTTCCGCACTAGTTAGGAAATATCTATTTTTACATTGTATTGAAATTTCCCTAAATTTATAAATATCTTCTATATTAATAAAAGAAAGTGGTGTTAGTTATGCCGCTTATAACTCTAGAACGGCTTGACCGATTTGGACGATTTTAGGTTTTTAGTAATCGTCTCGGCCATAGTTTTTATAATATAACATAAAAAAAGGGAAAAATTCACAAAAACGCCCCAAATTTACGAATTACAAATTAAGTAATGAATAGTCCGCCATTCTTCATGAAAAAATCCACCTGACCCGTATTTATTGACCGCGAGTGTATATAATATATTAATAAGTTTAAATTAATATTATTAAGTTTAAATTTAAATCAACGTGGCCTAAGCCAACTTGGGTGGTGCTGAGCTGAGGACGTGTAGGCTCAAATCTCACCTCCGGCTTTGCTAAACTTCGGTGTTTTTTCAGCGGACAGGGATATGTAGAAGAATTTGAGGGAGGCATTTGCCCTGCAGTATGACAGTATAAAAAGATAAAGATAAAAGATATTTTATTTGCTAGGGACACACAGATATACAAGTACAGATAGTAGGTACAACACGGTTTCGGAAGCAGGTATCCTGTCGTCATCCGACATGCAAATTATGTTCAGAAATACATTATGTTCAAACTACCTATATTTATCATTAAAATTAATACATTAATATGAATTGGTAATTATTTGATATTACTATTATCATTAATCATTAAGAATTTCAATTAATTAATTATACATTTTGTTTCCTTTCTGGTATGCAGAAATTTGACAAGAAACTATCCAATTTATATAAACAATAGCCCAAAATTATTTTTAAAATTATTAAAATAATAAATTAAAATAATAAGTTAATAGGATCTTAATAAAAATATTTTATTCTTCCAATTTGTTAGCGTGATTAATATAGGTACATATTAATACTCACGTACTCTCACTCGCATATTTATTCACTGGTTATAATAAGCACCTAAGTTAAAATTATTTCGAACCCTTCGGCACACAAACCTCTTTAATGTTTTAGCCAACGATTGTTACACAAAAGATCCCAAATGGGTCGAAGTGTATCCGTAAGGGCCCCACCAATAAGATAGCCAACGATGGGTCATGTACAGTCAACGGCATAAATATGTATACACTTTTTTATCTTATGCCGTGAAAATAAGGTGGAAAAGTGTATATAAATTTGTGCCCTTGACTGTAGTAATTTGATTATGTAATGTGTTTGTATTATTCAATAAAAAAATACTCATACCTAATTACAAATTTCTAGCACTAACGGCCAAGGAGCTATGCTGCAGAAAGACAGACAGACGGACATGGCGAAAAGATAAGGGATTTTAAACTTAACTCGGTTTTAACTAGAAATTTTCAATCAAATATATTACAGGGCGTCCCAAAGTTGTGGGACATGAAGGGGAAGTACCTTAAATATCGTAGATAGGATATTTTGCTGAAAAAATACTATTTTATTTTTAAAATTAAATAATACTGCATTCAAAAAAATTTCGAACCTATTTTAATACGATTTTTTTTTTTCGTAAATTTATGATTCCATTCTAAAGAATGGATAAAAAAAAATCTTATGAAACATATTATCTATAACTAAAAGAATAACCAAAAAGTCTGGTTCAGATTCGAAAAAAAAATGTAGTTGATTTGATTTCCGGGTGAAGCAAGTAATTTTTTGAAAAATTACTTGCTTCACCCTTTGAAAGCAAAATAAGTAATTTTTTAAAATAAAAGAAAGTCTTATTTTAGCAAAATACACTATCTACGATATTTAAGGTACTTCCCCTTCATGTCCCTTAACTTTGGGACGCCCTGTATATGAAAATTGATTATTAGGATCTTCAATAATTACTCAATCTGTTTGAGATAATATCAAAAATACACCCTGTTTTTCTGATGGTGACTGTACAACGTAGATTGCAAAAAACAAACACACGTAATATTTGTTACAGTAATGAGTTGTTTCGTAAATAAATATACGCAGAAGAGCTCGGTACCCGTACCACGAGCTAGAAAGTAAAGTTTAATTTAGGTTGTGGGTCAAAATAATTTTCGTCGTCTTGTTTCATACCACTCTGTCACGCTTTTAGTTGCTGATTCGACTTAGTATATTATAAAAAAAAAACGGTAAAAAAAAATCAAAACATCATCTCATACAAAAATCACAACTGCGTCACGTTTTTTAGGGACACAAAATAAGACAACGAAAAGAATTTTGACCCAGGTACTCGTTGTGTAAAACAGGCCATCGCGCTTGCTCCAATAAATAAGTACAAGCACGATAAAATGCTTTAGGGTCTATTGCAAAAAAAATCATCATTATCATCATTTCAGCTAAAAGACGTCCACTGCAGGCTGTCCCAGATCAAAGCCTAGTAAGTGCATTTAGCGAAATTTTACAGGAGAGACAAATTAACATTTTGATAAAGATAAAGAGAAGTATAACTTGCTTTATAAGACAAACCATTGAAACGAAATATATGTATCCTTTTAGAACTTTTATGGGCCACTGATTCCAAAAAATACACTTAGGTACTAACAACTGATTACAAAAAAATAATAGAAATGTTATGTCAATTACAAAACTCAAACCTAGCAACTGGTACAAAATGGTATATTTTACAGCTAATTCTTAAATTCCAAATATAAAATCAAGCAAATGCCTACTTCGGAATCTGGATTAGGTTTACCATTTTAATAGTAAGGTAAATTTATAGTAGGACGCATTGGGGTAATTTCAAACTACAGAAATGCTCGGGCAATTTCGGAATAAATCCTGATATGATAAAAATAATGATGTGTTTTATGTTAATTCGAGATAGACGACTTTTGAAACTACCCCAATGCACCCTTGCCAATGATCGCCAATATGACCGGTTCTGCGCTGCGTGCTTCCAGCGGGTTCCCGCGACCTTGACCAGGTCGTCGGACCATCTTGTGGGAGGTCTGCCTATACTGCGTCTTCCGGTAGGTCGCCAGTCCAGCAGTTTCTGACCAAAATGAAAACAAAATTTAGCGTCATAATTTTTCTGTTTTAGCCGAGTGGTGACGGCACTAAGAATACATTTGTCACCACCCCAACTCTTCCTGCGGGTGTCGTAAGAGTCGACTAAGATTGAAGTGTCACTGACCATTATTTGATAGAAGATTGATGATGGGCAGCAGCGTCATCATAGTGGACACATTACTGCCATCGCCAATCCGCTTGCCCAGCGTGGCGATTATGGGCATTTACCTCCTAATGCGTTTATACGCATAGTTAATAGGAGAGATCTACGTCCAGCAGTGAACTATCATAGGCTGATGGTGGTGATATGTATCGAGTAAAACCTGACAAAACTGATACTAGCAAACTTATGGTACGGCTACAGTTCGATTGAGTGGTTCCGAGCGACGTGCCGCATACTTTGAGAACGCCAAAACACAGAAAATGTCTGAGAGGGCCGCAGAATTCAATAAACTAGAAGCGATAGACGTTTATTGGTTATTTTTTTAGGTCCCTATTGGTTCCCATAAGTTTAAGGCTGCGTTTTCACCAGAGATGTGACCTATTAATGACTCGAGCGAGGTGTCATTTGTATGGAAACACATCCTCGCAATAAACTTTCTTACTATAATTTACTGCAAGTATTAATTACAATTAAATACGTGATTACATTTTTGGACATTATTTTCATAACACTCAACATTATAGTTACATTCGTTAACACTAAAATTAGGGTTCGGTAGTTAATTTTGAACTTATTAGGTTAATAAGGAACATAATTATTATACCAACCTATGGTGCAACATTTTGATATTTTAGTTCTCTTCTCACATGTTTTAACTGATTACGTTTGATAATATTATGGAATTTAATGAAACCTAAATCTCACGAACGGGGCAAGTTTTCAAAGAGAAAGATAAACTATTAATTATTTTTAATTAAAAATTATTTTCAGGGCACAATAGACTGCAAACCAGTGCCCAGAAAATCATAAAATATATTCTAGTATCAAAACGCTTAATTTCCGCAACAGAAAGTGTGACCATCTCAAGATTTTATGAATTTCCGGCCAAATATGCAAGTTAGTAGCTATCTAATAATTAGCCATCTGAATGTACTTCTTGCGGCTTGCGCTAACCCTCCAATTTAAAATTGCCCGTCTTAGGGCCATTTTTTTCAATGTTGTCTCCCTTTACCCCAATTTTTTGGACTTTATATATAATTTCTACTCAAGATCGTTAGCTATTCCTATTCTACTCAGGAACTTGAGAAAAATATCCATAAATCTACATACATTTTTCGAATTGTCCATTCCGTTACCGCCATACAAAAAGAAAGAAAAAATTGTAACGGAATGAAAAAAACCTTGGGACAAAATTTTTCTCCTATCAGCATCGAAAGAGCTCGCGATTCTGAGTACAAATCATATTAAAAGTTCCAAATCAAAAAAAAAATGGTGAAGTCTACAATACTCGTAGGCATGATGACTGGTAATTCAAATCAGCATCTTTTTTCGAACTATCAAAACGATCACCACTGGAATTTTATATGAAATACTCAAAAGTGACGTCACGTTTGAGTACTGCCAAATGACCTACTCTTTTCAGTTCTTTTCAAGAAGAAGAAGTTCTGTACAAAAATTACTGCAATCTGCATCTTAGTAATAATTTCTTCGTGTATTATGTCGTGCATAATGTTAAATAATTTATTTTAACTACAGTC
Source organism: Thaumatotibia leucotreta (assembly GCA_025490895.1). Taxonomy (NCBI): domain Eukaryota; kingdom Metazoa; phylum Arthropoda; class Insecta; order Lepidoptera; family Tortricidae; genus Thaumatotibia; species Thaumatotibia leucotreta. The sequence continues at coordinate 31,129 of JALPQI010013205.1, forward strand.
ATCATCCCTATTACATTGAAAAAAAAATGGCCAGTTACGCTTACCCTCCGGAAAAAAAATGTCCGTCTTCATAGCCTCATCCAGCGATGTAAGTCAAGTAATAATGTTAGCAGCAGTACCGATAGATCACGCTCTGTGACAAATAAAGATGGATCGCGCGCAATATGAGAACGGCCTCGGGAGTGTTGTCGGCTCTTGAGAGTATAGGCCTCGTTGGGCCTCGCAATTTAGTCTTCGTTTTCGCTTGAAGATTTTTCTTAACCGATTCATTTGTTTGTTTGACTCGCAAACGAGGCAACGGCAACAGATCAGCTCATCGTGATGGTGTAACATCATCATCTCAGCCATAAGACGTCCACTGCTGAACATAGGCCTCCCCTCTGGACCTCCACATGTACCGGTTAGATGCGATTTGCATCCAGCGTGTCCCGGCGACCTTCATAAGGTCGTCTGTCTATCTTGTGGGTGGACATCCTACGCTGTGGTGTATAATTTTCAAAAACTTTGAAATTGTATCTGAAAAGATTCATCTCAGAATATATTTAGTACACTGCTGGACAACGGCTTCTTCTTAACCTATGCGCAATTTGCGCATGGATACATAAGGAGGTAAATGTCCATAATCGCCAACCTGGGCACGCGGGTTGACGATCGCAGTAGTGTGTCCGCTAAGATGATGCTGCTGTTCATCATCAAACTTCGATAAATAAATAGTCGGTAACACTTCAGATTAGATGCCGTGTGGTGACGGCAGTAAGAATACATTTGTCACCACCCCAACTCGTCCTGCGGGTGTCGTAAGAGTCGACTAAGGGATAGAAGTGTCACTGACCATTATTGACAAAAGATTGATGATGGGCAGCATCGTCATCATAGTGGACATATTACTGCGATCGCCAATCCGCGTGCCCAGCGTGGCGATTATGTGCATTTACCTCCTAATGGCCTAAGTAGGCTGATGATGTATGTATGTGTAACACTTTAGTCCCTCAGCCCTCTTATGAAACCCTCGTGAAGAGTTGGGGTGGCAACAAATGTATTCTTACTGCCGTCACTACACCGATAAAGGTTGAATAGTTCATTATGTAGATATTATTTTTTCAGTAGGTACAGTTGGTGCCTTTTTAGGCTCTAGTGCAAGAAGTGTGTCATTTTACGTCACGTCCAAAACTTCGGAGGGCCATTTGCACTAAAAAACGTCGTACGAGACAAGTGCAAAAATGAAATTCGTGTTTTTCGCACTTGTATCGTAATGTACTATATTACACAAATATGTGGCCATATTAGCCGTGTGGCAACGGCATCGCGGCAGTAAGAATACAAGTAAAAGTTAAAATCAATGTAATGTATGTCAACCTGGTTTCAGCCAACCAGGCAGGGGAATATTTAAAAACATGAGAAATATTAGTCACTTCTAAAAATGTAAAATCGTGCAGTGGGGAAACTGGGAAATAAAAAAATAGAGACTGGAAAAAATATTTGGAAAAGGTTCGAGAAAGAAACTTGCATTGTGAATATTGTAATTACATTAGCCACAAAAAACACCAAAATTAGATCTACTGGTTAATTTCGAAAGCTAGAAATTATAGTAATTTTTTTATTATCCCAATATTCTAATTGAAATTTTCACTTTTTTATCGGTAAATCCTTTATACAGTTCCTTATACAGCACCATGTATTACAGATCTAAAATATTCAGAGCGCCAAAAAGCTTTATACCACATTTGCCATCACAACTTATGATAACGTCGTTCAAAATCCACTAAAAAAGCACTCTTTACACCTCCTAAATGCCTACAAATATAAATGTAAAGCTTTAATAAGACATTTCGTACCGTAATTCTATAGGAATAAGTGTCCCATCTAGCGCAAATCGAAGGGTAACTTCTTTATGATTTACAAACTTAAAAGGATCTCATGATTTGTAAAAATCAACCTTATTGCAGATCATTTTGGCTCTATGTAGTGTACATTAGTATGTTTGTATGGTTGTTTGACAATGAAAGCAATTCATGAATGTATGCATGAGTAGGTTTTGAATGGTTCACGATGTATTCAGTAGGAATGTCCGAGTTTTTCGTGAATATTCTTTGTAGTGATTTATGTTTTTTACTTTAGATGATTGGGGTTTTTCGGCCAATATTCTGTTTTGGCCAATATTTTTAACAATCGTCTGTTTTGCTTTATACATTATGTATATGGTGTTTTAAGGTTGTATATAAATGAGCATCAATATTTTCTTGCTAACGAACTTCATTGAGCGTTTGATCATTTAAGGGTTCCATAGTAAACTAGCACGGTAATAAGGTATACCCTAATGTTTTTTTTTCTATATTTTATTCTATCATTTTGTCGCCGTAATATGCTCTAATATACTCGCTACGCTCGTGGTTCAATTTTGGAATTCTTCGCTACCTCAGGTCTCAATATTGGCACGACAGTTAAACAACAACTTGTATAATAAATAACTATTCTAATTTAAAATTACACTGCAGAACAAATAATCATAATTTTCTATATATACCTACATATCGACGGCGAAAAGCAAACACGTAGTAACCCACAAAAATGACATTGTTCACCAGAGCCGAAAAACCTCCCGAGTTTTGAAAAAAAAATCATAACTTTCGTATTTATGGACACATCTTATTAAAAATTGGACACAATATCCACATTTTTATTGTCTTTAATTTCATTTAAATAAATTTCACCATAAGTTATTACAAGTGGAGTTATGTGGGTTACTACGTTTTGGTTGTTTTTTTACAGTTAGCAAACACGTAGTAACCGACGTCAACAAATGTATGAAATAGCATTTTTCTATCGTTTTTGTGGATAGCAAAAACGCAGTAACCCACTTTAAGTTTACTAAAAGTAACGGTAATAAAGTGTTAAACCACATGCTTTAGATAATTTCAATGAGCCCAGTGCTGTAACACTATTTGTTTTCGTATTGTAAGTATTTTCAAATGCATTAAATGTATTGCCAACATTTTTAGGATGACTTTTAAAGTGACTTTAATGGAATCGCGAAACAAAACACACGACTTTTCAAATGTTTCGTTAAAAATGAGAAGAGACTTAAAGGAATTAAATATGAAAATCAAACCACTTGAAGTGTAATAATCAAAAATGAAATAATTAAATTAAAAACGAAACGTATAACTATACCTTTATCTTGAAAAATCATAATTAGACTTTTATAAAATGTATAGTTTTAGCAAAGTATAACATAATTGAGCCCAGTATAAGCAAGATAAACAACTAAAAAATCTATAAGTACTTCTATCTAGCACGTTTGAGACTGATAACATTTTTTAGTTGTTTATCTTGTATCTAAAGTATCAATCATTTATTCATAACCATGAAGATAAATTATTATAATATTTATAATAATATAAACGCAATATGAACTTGGTTCCTACATATAGAATACATAATGAGATCCTATTAAATAATAAAGAAACGTCCACGCTGGACAGAAGAAACGACTAAAAAAGTATGTCATTCTATCTTTATACTACTTTTGCTCAGTCTATATCTGCAGTATCAGTTATCTTCATTAATAATCATGTAGTTAATTATTATAATATAAACACAACGTTAACTTTGTATAATATACTAACAAAAGAAAAGCCTACTTTGAATACGTCCAAATAAAAAAAATAAAAAACTAACATTGTTAATAAAATTAATCACTTTAATATTTTCTTCGGTTACTGAGATGATTGCTCATGAAATAAAAGTATAGAAACGGATAGTATATTCATTAAATTGAACTTCATCCCGATGTTTCGAACAAACAAAATACCTAAGAAAGATAAGTACAAAAACTACCCACAAAGAAAAATTTACTTAACCACAGACAATATTAGGGTTCCGTAGCCAAAATGGCAAAAACGGAACCCTTATAGATTCGTCATGTCCGTCTGTCCGTCTGTCATAGCCGATTTACTCAGAAACTATACAGGGTGTAATCGTTAAGTGTGGCCACACTTATATGGCCATAATTCCGTAAATATAACAGATATCAATAAACTACCAACTGATATCGAAAGTGCATTACCCAACGAATAAAATTGCATTAATAACTTTTTCTAAATAGATGGAGTAATATTAAAAATACTAAGTTAAAACGCTCCCATACATTTAGTATGACGACTGGCCTTAAAAAACGTCGGGTGTCATAACAGATAAAACTGTTAGAGATTCGTTATTTGTACGAATACATTGTAATAAAATAATAATACTACCGTTTATGAAATAATTAATCTAACATTTATTCCTAAATAAAAAAATATTCGTATTAAACTACTCTTTGAATGAACGTTTACGTACTAAATGTATGGAAGGGTTTGAAGTTAATATTTAAGATATTTCTGATTTTATTTAAAAAAAGTTATTAGTGTAATTTTACTCGTTGGGTAACGTACTTTTGATATCAGCTAGAAGTTTTCTGGTATCTGCTATATTTACGGAATTATGGCCTGGCAACACTTAACGATTACACCCTGTATATGCTACAGTGATGAAATTTGGTAATGATATGTGTTTTATGGACCGCTACAAAATTGTGATACTATATTGTAAAAAAAATAATTGGGGTTGGGGCCCTCCATACATGTACCTGAGGGATAGATTTTTTTTTTAGTTGTATATAAGCGTGTGAGGTTTCAATAGAAAGGTCTTTGAAAATGATATGAAGGTTTTTATATCACATTTTTATTTAAGCTAACCGTTTTTGAGATATCAGCTGTCAAAGTCTGAAAAATGTGTCCCCCCCCCCTCTATTTTTCAAACTACGTGCTATAAAATTCTAAAAAAAAATATTGCATATTAATAAACTCTATCAACGATTTTTAGTTTGATTAAATTATCTCTTTTAGTTTTTGAGATGGTTGATTTAACTGTATTTTAATGATAATGGTACGGAACCCTTCGCGCGCGAGTCTGACTCGCACTTGGCGAGGTCATTGTGATAATGAAATATTCAAATTTTAATAGGATAGAAACAAGCTTATCACTATCACCAGCTTGGGATCCTATAGTTCATCTAATAAAGGAGCAGACAGGCTCGCATAGACCGTGAGACTAATGTGTACGACGGTATTGAGCTTTTTAGTACAGGCAATTTTTACAAATAAGAAATACGTATGTATGTAAATAATATGTATGTTTCGGTTTAGCGCATGTGGATCTTAAGAGGTACTACAAATGTTTTTTTTAATAGATGTGTCCCGCTGAGTTTCTTGCCGGTCCCAAAATTGGGATACCTTCCTAACAATACAATCATACAAAAGAAGGGATTTCTTCTCAGGTCAGAGGTGTAGGGATAGAACCAGCGTAGATTATTTATTTTGTTTTTGTCTTCATTTTGAAAATACTTATAATGAATAACTAGCTTCATTTGCAATATTTGTAATATCTACATCCCTTAAAATGTATTGTCTGTGGTTTAGTATGTTCTTTGTGGGTAGTTTTGTACTTATCATTCTTATTTTGATGTAGGTAGCTCTATCAAATTTCCTCGAATGTCAGTCGCCCGCAGACCACGAACCCCTATAAAGTGTTATAAACCTCGGAATGAAGTTAAATTTAATGAATATACGTGCGTTTATCCGTTTTAATTTTTTTATTTTAATCAGTAATCACTTTAGGCAAAAATCTCGTTATAATGTTTAAAAATGAAAGAGAAGAAGAAAGCTGTCAGGTGTCAAGTCAAATTTTGTAAACAACATTTATTATTTATTTTTACACATTTCTTTCTTTTATATTGTCCAAATTAACAGTGGAGTGATAATTTATTTTATAAAACAAAATCACGTTGGTACGCAACCACAAGTTGAACAGCATGGTTTCTCAAAGTGACCCCCCTCCCGACGATTCTGTGCAATGTCCCCATTGCCCTAGAATACTTAAGAAAAGGGGATTACTACGACATATCCGATCCGCCCACTTCGTCGATCCACCATCTTCTTCAACAACAGTCCAGGACATACAAAAATCGATACTAGAAAATGCATTTGGGGCTCCATATCTTAACGGAAAAGGATTAAGGACAGACATATGGCACAAACGCTGGAACAAAGTGTGTAGCCTGCACGGCAAACATTATGACCTCCCCTTAAATATTGTAAGTAGAAGATTCATTCATAAACTTGCCGATGAAATACAGTTACTTACAAAATCAGACTATCCCTCAGAACGCCTCCTCATCTTTGTTGCTGTCATGTTACAACGAGACAGAAATATCAAAAAAGCAAAAGATATCACCAGGCTGATAGAACGACGCCAACGATTATGGGATGACGAAGAATTTGATATACTTATAACCGAAGCCACCAAAGCCGACTATTCACTTCGGAATTTCCATAATCGGAAAAATGTCAATAAAGATGACAACGCTGCGAAGATTTTCACGCGTCTTGTTCTTAGGGGCAAAACTCGCGAAGCCCTCAACTGGCTTCTGACGAAAGATAACAACAAAATTCTCAAACCTGAAGACGAAATTGACGAA
>JALPQI010013206.1:0-36759 GCA_025490895.1 Thaumatotibia leucotreta
GGGGTAAGTTTGTAATATTGTATGTTTGGCGTGCTTTAGAAAGTAATAGCAGTAGAAGTTTATATGAGCTGTTTTTATTAGTTTCATTAACTTTTTTCAATAAGTTCACTTAAAATAAGAGTACTTAAAATAGAACAAAATATAACTACGTACACGTGTAGAGTAACTCCTAATTCTCTTAACTCCTTTATCGAGATTAATGGTGAAATAATGTCTTGCCCGATTCTGTCGTACACAAGGACTTTCCACGTTGGTTCAGTCGCCACGCCTTTAGTGAGCGGCTGATTTAGGTTCAACATCTGCTTTAAGGCATCTGAAAAATCACGGGAAAATAAAACAAGAGTAATTCAGGATTGATTCTATGTTAACTTGTTATACGTTAAGCATTCAATTAAGACTTACTGAGTTGGCGTTCTTTTAAGGTTGTCATTGTCCTGTATTAAATATGTTTCCATCAATTAAAAATAAAGAGCATAGAAGATGCCTCTCATGTGAAAAATACTCTAATATGAAATTCTGATATTCAAGAAAAAGATTGTGTTAGTACAAAATAGTACACGATATACACTACATCTCAATCAGGGGGGGCACACTTAAGGTGGCAACAATTTTCTTTACAGACAGTGCCCGCTGGCGAGTGTTTACGAAACTAATGGGCAGCCATTTTGCTGAAACTTGTCAAATTTCAAATCATTGTCAGCTCTGCCTCTTTGAAGTTTAGATGCTTGACGCGCTTTTCGAAGTTTTCTCTCGAAATTCTTGTTTTTGTTTGTTGTTTCTGTTATTGTTTCTTGTTATTAATCGTTATAGTTGTGTTTTTTGTTAAGTTTTTACTTGTTACGAGTAATCTTTTCGGTGTTTCAATATGAGTGAAATACCGAAGAAACATTGTGTTTACGGCTGTGACCCTTTAGGTAAGTTAATTTTATTTCAACTTATAAAGTTATATCATAACAATCATAAGCATTTTAGTAAGACTTTTCTCAACATCAATAGTTGGAATTTGTTTTGCGTGTAATTTTCTGTTATCACATCACTCGTCAGTCAAATGATAATGGCGTATGAAAACTTTAAAAAACTATTAATAGTAACACAACACACAAGTTAGTAGTTTAAAAAGAAAGATCGTTCGAAAAAGACCATGATATAGAATGTTTTCTTGTTATATATTCTTGAGCGAATAACATATTTTTTTTATTTATCGATATTGATGTTATAGCTGTTATGAGTAGATATACGCGTCGTGTGGTATTTTTCTAATTTTTCCATCATCAATCACAAACCAAATTGTGTCGAGTGCTATGCATTAATTTTAAAATAATACTTCTTTTGAACAGTTAAGCCGCGTTTCCAACTAGTGTTCTGAGCGAGCATTCGTTCGTTCTTGGGCAGATGAAAACAGGATTTCATATAGCAAAATGTTCGTTCCTCAGCCCACGAACAAGGGAATGCTCGCTCAGAACACTAAGTGAACAACAGAAACAAAGAACAAACACGGCTTTAGAATAACATTGTTAGTAAATAAAAACTATTTAACAGTTGTAATTCCAGTTGTAAACTGTAATTCCACCACTAATCTAGCTGTGTTCTTGGCTGCTTTTACCTTTTAATTACCACACTTGTGTAAATAATATTTGTTTTATTATTCTAGTCACTCTTGGTGTGCCCTCACATCGCTTTCCTCACCCAGAAAAACATCCTGATGTTTTTACTGCTTGGGTGTCAGTAATTGGAAATAAACTGAAAGAAACTGATAGTATTAGAATATACAAAAATAAAAGAGTATGTGATCACCATTTTGATCCCCAACACAAGATATCTGGAAGACGTCTAAAGCGGTCAGCAATCCCCTCTGTGAACTTACATCGTAAGTATTAATTGATTTTAATTTCTGTGCATTTATAACTAGGAAAAAAACTCCTCTGAGTTCTCAAAGAATGAGCAGCTGATTTTTGCCGGGTCCCTTCTAATTATTTCATATGTATTTAATCACGTTGAATAAAGGCCTTAAAGTGTGAATTTAATAGTTTAGCTCACTAGCAGGAAAATCTTGACAAGCTTCAGCTTACTTTGATTTAATTGAAAACTTGCAAGGAATTGTATACTCAATTGCTTAATGAAAGAGATGACTGTGAGAGGGGATTTTTGTCAGCCCTTGATAGTATAGATAGGCGAAAAAAAGATCTATGTACTTCAGAAAGTGCATATACTATACTTTTAACTTAGTTGAGTTCATGGTAGGTACACAGATTTATTTTTATATGTTCCAAACGATAAGATAATAAAAATCTTATATACACACTCGGTCAATGAATACGGGTCAGGTGGTTTTTTTTTTTCATAGAAAATAATGCAAACATGCAGATTTCCAATATTTTTTCAAAATATTTATAGTGTAGGTAAAATCTATTTTTAAATCAGGTTGTATTGGAATTTCCCTAAATTTATAAATAAATCCAAAAAACTTTAAAATTGTCGTTAGGTTGGTTTGTAGAGACAAAAATGTAGACCGTTTAAGAAAACCACCTAAAATGTATGGTAATATGAGTTTTTAAATCATGAGTTGCTATTTTTATATCTACGGAGTCATCTGACGATAAAGTTCCGTGTTTTTCGGATCGGGTGAAAACTTCAGGGATATTCCAATACAATGATGTTAAAAACGGTTCCTCTTGTATTATAAATATTTATTTGAAATATTTGTAATCAGCATGTTTCCAGTATTTTCTATGAAAAAATCCACCTGACCCGTATTCATTGACCGCGAGTGTACATATACATGTACATATGGACACCGTCTAAAATATTTATGAATCTTTCAGTAATGCTTTATAAACCAGGTGGGCAATCACGGTTGCATGTTATGTATCCTATCGTGTCGCTCCGTCGTTTTCGCACGTTCTTTAATTGCAGCTAAAAACTTTTGCCCGCAATTCATTTATTTGGAAAATATTTCTTAGTGAACTCTCTTGCATAGATAGGTGACAATATTTTGACAAATACAGGGTGGAAATTCTTTTTGGGTCAGTGAGGGCAAGTGGGTAGCTACGCGAATATGGTCTTAGAAGACCTTCCCTCGATTTTAAATTAATGAAGATTGGCGTTTTCAGATTTTATAAAAAACATACAGGGTGCGAGAAATTGACATTTTTGCTAACTTTTTTTTGATGCCAATCAATGCTGTTTCTCTTCAGGATCAAAAACTTGTATGGTGCAAAAAAAATTTTTTCGGCCAGAAAAGCCGCAAATCGATAATTAAAATAAAAATCGAGAAATTAAAAAATAAAATACGTTTTTTTTGTGCCAATTGATTCCATTCCTATCAAGTAATTAATGTTGCTAATGTTTTCATACAGTATTATTGCCATTTAGCATAGGAGGACTAATTAGCGTGACAGATAAATAAAATAAAATAAAAATAAAAAGCCTTTTTATTCAAATCAATATCATTGGTAAGTTTAGTAGGTAAATTTGTTTGAATGTTAGTTTTCTTTGATTTGAACCCCTCTTTGGGTGAAGGCCTCCGCGTGACAGATAATGTAATTAAATTTTTACTTTTTTCCCATAGTAAGTGCATGAAAACAGTTTTCTTTATTTTTGGCTTTTTTGTACATTGCCGTAGGTTGACCCCTAGGAAACTATTGGTACTAGATAGGAATGGACGATTCCATTGGCATAAAAAAATTTAGCGTGAAAAATTAAATTTTTAATTTTCATACAATTTGTATGGGAATTTTAATCCTCGATTCGCGGCTTTTCTACCCGAACATTTTTTTTTGGTTCCAAGCTTTTGATCCTGAACAGAACCAGGATCGATTGGCATAAAAAAATTGTTTGTGAATAATGACCCTGTATGTTTTTTCCAAAATCTGTAAACGTCAATCTTCATAAATTTAAAATCATGGGAAGGTCTTCTTAGACCATTTTCGCGTAGCCACTCTGGATCTGGTAGCTGCCCTCACTGACCCAAAAAGAATTTCCACCCTGTATACAAAAATATTGGTTCTACAATTGTGATGAACCTTATAATGTATGCCAATGCATCTTAAGTTGATTCAACTGATAATGTTTTTTAATATGTGCGTTCCAGGTGTGCGACAAAGTTTCTCCACATTTGTACAAGCTGATCATAGCTACACTCACCCACAACGAGAGTATTTCCAAACAACGCCATTCACCGATATAACAAATGTACCGGGGCCATCTAGACTAGCAGTTGATGTGACAGACTTACTACTTCCATCTGGGTCCACTGAAACAACTTGTCCAGTTATACCTGATAAGTCTCAAGATAGACTACCACGAAAAAAATTTGATGCTGGTAAGAATAATTAATTGGTTTATAAGTCTTGTAAAAAAATACTTTAAAAATACTATGGGCTTGTCCATTAATCACGTCATACTGTATAGGGGGAGGGGGGGTCAAGAAAAAATCATCAATTATCACCATAGGGGAGGGGGGGTCATCGGACAAATCACGTGTAATTTTTTGGTACTCTTTGCTGAACAGCATTTTTTTAAAACACTTTTTAATTATAATTTTTAACTAGATGTCAAACCCTGAACTAAGTTTTAAAACTTCGCGAACTTGACAATACGTTCAACATACCTCGTAGTTAGCAAAAAAAGTTTTTTATTAAAAGGACTACTTAAGTTGGCAATAAATTACACGTCATATTGGCTAGGGGGGGGGGGGGGTCCAGAAAATATCACCAAGTATCACCATGGGGGATGGAGGGAGGGGTCTAAAATAGGCCAAAATCGTATGACGTGATTAATGGACAAGCCATATGGAAAGGATTGTGATAGAATGACGGGTGTTCCTTTATAAATATGAAAACAACAATACTTAAAAAATTTACTATTCGCTACTTTCAAAAAACCGACGAAGTTCGAGGCTAAATCGCGCGCGTAGGGCTCCTTGCTATTATCAATTTATCATAAAAAATACAGTTAAATCAACATATCTCAAAAACTATAAGAGATAATGTAATGAAACCAAAAATCGTTTAAAGAGTATATATTAATATGCATAACACATTTTATTTTTATTTTATACCGCGTAGTTTAAGAAAAATAGGGGGGGACACTTTTTAAGACTTTGAGTGCTGATATCTCGAAAACGGATTGCTTAAATATAAATGTGTTTTAGAAACCTTTATATCATTCTCAAAGTCCTTTCTATTGATAGCCCACACGCATTATGTACATTGTGAAAAAATCTACCCCTCGGTTACATGTATGGAGGATGCCCGGCAGGAGGCCCGCAAGTTTTTCATACAAATCGCAAGTCGTGTTGCAAAGCTGTTATGTGTCTAAATAACATACCAAAAATGCAGCGATACTACTTGATTTGCGAGTTTAGGGTAAAATGATGTACGATTTGACCGTACTAATGAGCTCTCTAACGAGTTTTTTTTTTGCAAAGATAGGACCGATAATAAAAGTATAATTCCAGAAATACCTCATGCACCCGTATTCGTTTGTTTGAAATTTTAAAATTGCCGTCATTTAATTATCGTTTGCACAAAAAAAAATCCATGGTAATTTATCGATAAAATTGATTGTAGTTTAAGCCCTTAAAAGCTCCGACACCGCTGACCAAACACCCTGTATAGATACTTAAATACATAGACAGCCATGACCAAGGAACAAATATTTGTGATAATTAAATACACAAATAATGCCCTAATAAGGCCCCCCACAAGATGGAGCGACGACCTGGTAAAGGTTGCGGGTGTCCAATGGATGCGGACGGCTCACGACCGATCTTTGTGGAACTCTCTGGGGGAGGCCTATGTCCAGCAGTGGACGTCAATTGGCTGATGATGATGGGATTCGAACCCGGAACCTCCAGCTTCGTAGGCAGGGTCACTACCAACTATGCTACGGAGGCTGACAATTTGGTCGATGTGACGCCTTTCTTGTGCAATACATTCACGGGTCTTCTTAAATGTTTTGTCGGCCGTGTTTTCATTTATCGCCACTCATATCGAACTTCCTTTTTTTACACTTGTATCGTAATGTACTATATTGTTTCTTATAAAAAGGCGTAAATTGTAATTAAAATCGGATAGTTTTTAATTACGATTCACATTTTTCTTTTAATATTTATTGAAATCCATATTAATGATAGTCTATTTATTATTTTCAGAAAAAACTTTCGAGTTTTTGCAAGAAAAAACTCGAATGGACTTCACAAAGAAGCTTCGGCAAAAGAAAAATGAAATATGCAGGTTACGTCAGAAATTGAAGAATTTCAGATTGCGTCTTCAGCACCTGGATAAGCAGTCTCCTAGAAAGGAGTTCGAGAAATTTACGCAAAATATGTCTGCGTCAGTAAAATCATTTGTCAGAATGCAATGTTTAGAAGGGCAAAAGAAAAAGAAGGGACATAGATTTACATTAGATGAAAAGGTTTTATCTTTATCATTCTATAAAAAGAGCCCCAAAGCTTATGCTTTAATGTGTCAGCACTTCACGTTACCTTCCAGAAAGGTATTAAAGGGGTTATTGGCGAAAATTAAGCTAAATCCAGGAATAAATCCTATAATTTTCAAAGAATTACATTCAACAGTAACAAAAATGCTGCCACAAGATCGTCTGTGTACATTAATATTTGACGAAATGTCGATTGCTCCGCAAATATTTTATAATTCTCACACAGATGACCTTGTAGGTTTCGAAAACTTGGGCAATTATAAAACGCAAAATTTTGCCAATCATGCCTTAGTGTTTATGGTAAAGGGCGTCAAAAAAAATTTTAAGCAGCCAGTAGCATATTATTTTACGCAACGGTTGTCCACACAAAAACTTAAAGAAATATTAAAGGAGGTAATAATTAATGTGCAGGCTACGGGGCTTAAGATTGTGGCAACCGTTTGTGACCAAGGATCTCCCAATTCAGCCTGTATCAATGATTTAATAGCAGAGGCCAAATGTAAATATTTCAATGAGAGAAAGGAGTGGAAAAATGATGTGATTATTGTAAATGATCTTGAAATAATACCATTGTTTGATGTCCCTCATTTGCTAAAGGGAGTTCGAAATAATTTGTTAAATAAAGATCTCGTATATATGCATAACAACCAACAAAAGAAAATTAAGTGGGAGTATTTTGTTAATATTTTTGCTGCCGATAAGTCGCATGGTGAGTTGAGATTATTGCCTAAAATAAATCAAGAGCATATTGATCCAAAAAAAATTAAAAAAATGAGGGTAAAAAATGCTGCGCAAGTGCTCAGCCATAGCATGGCTGTAGCGACAGACAATCTAGTTGCCCGAAAAGAAGTGCCACAAGAATATATGGATATAATTCCTTTCGTGTCTCTAATAGATAAACTATTTGATTCACTTAACGCGTCAAGCTTCTCGGTATCCTCGGGTAAAAAATATAGAGCAGCTGTTAAAAGAAACTCTCCTCACCATGCGCTTTGGCAAGAGGGACTTCAAACATTAAAATCTGTTAAATTCATAGTGAATAGAGCTGACGGACCAAGTGTAAAACATGTACCAACTATAAATAACTTTATTAAAACTATACAAGGAATTAAATCACTATGGCAATTGTTGTCAAAAAAATACGCATTGGATGCCATGTTTACAAGAAACTTTAATCAGGACCCACTAGAAAACTTTTTTGGCAGCATACGTAGTTTGGGTGTTAGAAATATTGCACCCAACTGCATGGGGTTCGAGGGAGCATTTAAAACCCTGTTGTTAAACAATTTAAGTAGCCATCATTCTATTAACGCAAATTGTGAGAAAGACATGAATTACTGTTTGCAGTCACTTTCCTTTTTGGTTAAAAATAAAAACAATGAAAATGTTCCCTCGCAATCCCAAAACATTGTAATTGATCAGCCTCTAGATACATTGTTAGATGAATTTACAGATTCTGGGGCTGATCAAAGAACGTATGTCTGCGGGTGGGCCTTATCGAAATGTTTGCAAAAAGTTATTAAAGGGTGTAAAGAATGTAAAAGCAAGCTATTGGGTGATTCCAAAAACGAAAAATACAGGTACCTACATGCGAAGGAATTTGAGAAAGGTAAAGCGTGGCTATCTTATCCATCGGATTGTCTAGTAGCTTGCTTTCATGACATCCAAAAAACGACAATTGGCTTCCTAAACAGCGATTGCCACGAAAAGAACCTAAAAGAGAGAATAATAGCTTTTGTCGAAATTATAACCGATATTTCCTTTATGGATTGTACTGCCCATTCTCAACAATTAAAAGAATGTTTTGTAAACACTACTATTAATATTATTATTTATAGTTGGTGCCGGTCGGTGAATGGAATATTAGAAGGCAAATTTACTTATAATGGTAACGAACCTGTGAAAAAAGCAGCTCAGTTGTATTATAACAAGCATAAACAATTAAAAAAATAAATCATAACTATTATTTTATTTCTCTCCTTTAGCTGAATATCCCTGAAACAAATTTTTCAATGAACAGTTTTAGTTCATTCAAAAATCTGTAATAAGGGAATCAAAACTTCCTCGCTTAGCATTACACTGTAGCTTTATTTGAAAGCTTGCAATTTCGTAGTGTTTACACTAAGTAAATTTAGCAAGTTTTCAAACACAGATACAGTACGCGTGCTAAGCGCGGATGAAATTCCCGCTCAACTGAAGAAAAATAGGCATATATAGGCATATATGTAGGTATGTATATATACACAGCTTTAGTTCCGACTCCAAACTCGCAGGTGGCAGCACTTCCCATACATGCAAGACGGACCGCAGAGTTGCCACTCTTATTCATATTATATTACAATACTCTTTGATCTCAATACGTCAAATTTAATGTCAAGTTGACGTTTTTACACGTAGTCATCCAGTTTCGTTCAGAAATTAAAACTTCCAATGTGATAGTTGATACGATAGCCTGATTAAGCCCGTATTAAAGTGAAATCCACAATCCTACGATGAAATTGGGTGAATCAACTTTTTTCTGTCTGTTATTACCATGGTTACGGTCACCTGAGTCACGCTGGTTTTATGTATAATTATGATAATTAAACTATGCAAATATGCATTTTTCTGGTGTTTATAAGCCCTTTCTTTAATGGACCACCTACAAACATGGACTACATGCATGTGTGCATAGTTTAAGTAGCATAATTTTGCATAAAACCAGCGTGACTCAGGCGACCGTAACCATGGTAATAACAGACAGAAAAAGTTGATTTACCCAATTATACACAAAATTAAAAATAGTAGCGGCTGATTATGGGCATTATTATACGTCAATAGCGGCATAATGCGATGCGGCAATGCGGCATAGTTCATAGGAAAGGCCTAATACGTCCAGCAGTGGACTATCATTAGCTGAATTCTACATAGGTAAAGGGTAATATATTATGTCGATAACAATAGTTATATCGACAAGACAAGTTAAAAAAAATAACAGAATACTTCTGAGAACCCCGCGATGGCACAACGCAACTTGCTCAATCCTTCCTCCAGTTCCACTAACTTTTCGTTGGTCCGCAGTGTTCGTGTGTTATACACCAGGGCCAGGGGTTGTCGGTGGTGCTAGCCGGATCTTTGCCGGTGATTTTTAGCACCCCTGACCCCGCTAGCACCCTGGTCGCTATTAAAACCAGGGCACCGGGGGTCTCCGGAACCTCGGAGCCGCGGTCTTTTTTGTACGTTTATTTTGGGGGGTTTGCCGTAATCGCCACGCTTAGCATGCGGGTTGACGATCGCAGTGTCACCACCGCACTTTAGGGATACTGGTGCCCATCCCCCGGTGGTCTTGGTCGTAGTTTTCGGACACATCCAGGTCAAAAACGTAACGTCAAATGACTTAAATATAGGTATTATTACTAGATGCCCCAGGTCAGTTCATTAAGTGTTTCTATTTTGATATTATGTATCAATACATATATTCAGTGTGTGTAGGTAACCTGATACTTTTATTGAACCGAGGCGATGTAGATTTTCAGCCGAACCCTGAACAGTATTCGATTCAAAATGCTAATTTTAAAAATAATTAACTTTCTAAGAAAAGTTAATTGAGAAGCAATGTACTTCAAATGAATCGTTAATTTGCACTTGACAATGAATGACAGATTGCAGCCACTCACAACATTTGACAACCAAACAGTACACGCGGTACATTGATCGTTCGGAGGAAATAAAATTAATTGTACTGTCAATTTAATTATTTTCACTTCTCATGCTCAAAAAATGCACCTTCATGTCGTGCGTAGACGACTTAAAATCGCATTTTGTGGTCTAGAGCATAAAAGTTTTTTTTTCTAAGTCTAAGGTAATTTGGTCCCAACAGCCAAACAGTTAAAACATATTGCACAATTTTATTGAGCAATAAAATAGTACAACTGACAAAACTTGTTAGAGTCTGGCTAACGAAAGCTGAGAATGAGAAATGGCGGCAAATTAATAAAATATAGAGTATGGTATCACTGGGTTGCACCCCGAAAATCAGTCTTGATACTTGTAATATATTTAAAACTTAAAATTATTTTGTTAAATTACCTGTATTTATTACAATCCAAATTAATATATTATATATATGTACATAGCGTAGCTGTTCCATGCAACTTTGTCTGCATGACACAACGCAATATGATATGATGTAAGTATTGTAGGTACCTACTACTCTAAATGATGACCCATGTTATTAAATGGATCCCAACCTATTACCAAGCTAGTTTTAACTTTTTACATACATATGTATACTAACTTGGTGTACTAACTTGGTGTTGTCGAATCTATGATATAACTTGAAAATAACTAAACAGATTTGCTTAAAATTTGATATGTTTTTCAGCTCTTCATATCATTATAGTCTTTATACCATAATATGGCCGAAAAACAGAGCGATTTTTACACTTGGATATAACACTATTATATGTCTATACATAGGTATAGGTAATATTAGTAACGATTTGTAAATTGTATCATCGCAGAATGGGTGTAATCATGATTAAAACTACCTATAAAATTGTCCATTACGACACAAGTGCGAAAAACGTGAAATTCTAAACGAGTGGCGATTTTTTAAAACACGACCGATAGTGTTTTAAATCGACACAAGTTACGAATTTCATTATTGCACGTGTCTCGTACGACGTTTTTTAGTACAGATGATGGCCCTCCGAAGTTTTGAACCTGACTTAAAATGACCCACTTCTCACACTAGAGCCTAAAAAATGCACCATCTGTACTAAAAAAATATAATTCTGCCGGTGTGTGTATTTTTAATAAATAGGAAACGAAATATTTATATTTTTTATTCAGAATAATTAAAGTCAGACTTAAAAAACTCATACAATGATTCATATTATTTGTGCCATAACACATAAATCACATAATAAACTCATCTAATGCAGTTTTTATGACATTGTCTCTTTCGCTGTACTTATCTTCCACATGAATGACATGGTCAGTCATCTTTGAGGATTTAGTAATGGAGTCGGCTTCATATCGTTTCCCCTCTGCCAAAAACTTTGGCCAAGAATTTGTACATTGACCAAACCTGTATATAAAAACTATTTCATTAATCGATTCTTTCGCAGTCTTGTAATCGTTATGTACCCGTAACAAGCTCCGTCAAAATGCCTGTATGTGCTATGTATGGATTCAAAACTCGTTCAAATACATCATGTATACAAAATATGCGATACCATTTCATATCTTGCCTTTATTTGTTTATATTACAACATTTTATTACATAAAATTGTTCAAGAAAATCAAGTACCAGGGAATCGATAGCAAAATCGGTTTCAAAAATATCGTACACAATTCGTATTTTCATTTTTGACTGATGGAGAAAGTTTGACATTTATTGTATTCTCGTATTTAAGGTTAATAAGGTCTACCCATCTTTAAATTTTGTAGGAAATATCAGACTTATTGAATCAAGTAAGACAGAAGACTTTGCCTTGGTCTAATGTTAAGCTTATATGTAAGACAATAAGGTTGAATATTTATTGCGCTTATTTGGAATACGTATTACGCGCGAAAATACATAGTGATGTGAACGTTGCTCTTTATGACACAATGTCGAGAGTAGGTATAAAATGTCGAGATACGGACACTTGTGTTTACGTATATTAGTGTTCTCACAGTAAGTAAATAAAATCACAGTCTTATCGAATTCAATAACTTCATTTTTACAAGTGCTACTTAACGCTAGTTGGACCTATATTATAAATTGTATTTAGGTACTTACTAAAATATCAGTAAGGAATATCAATATCACCGGCCTTATTGCAAAACTTGTATGTATACGCACCTACGCACCTTGTACCTACGCACTTGTATTCAAATTGTATCCTTACGAGTATTCACAATTAAGCCTCAGTGAGTTTTACCCCAGCTAACTAAAACTTTCTTACTACAACAAAATAAATAATACTCGTATGTACACTCGTATGGACATACATTGTTTTTTTTCACAACCGCTAATTAATATTATTTATTAAATATTATAATTGATTTACGGATTTCGAAATGGCCGTGATTGACCGAGACTTTCCTTACAGTTACAGCCTTCGTAGTCAAAGATCGCGATAAACGAAAACATTATCAATTGAAGTAGGTTAATGGCAAGACATTCAGGCGGTTTTGTATTAAAATTGGTTGATTAATTAATAACTGTTACTAATTGTCTGTTTACTTTTATTTAAATACTTAAAACAACAATATATAGTACTAAGGTACACGTCAATCTATGACGTTTAGAAAAATATATCGATACGATAATCTTCAGACACTTGAAAGCCATATTAATCGGTTCGATTACACCTACGTCGATAGTTTGAAATTGTGTCCGCATATAAATTTTACTGTATTAGTGTGATAATTTAACTTAGTGTTGTGGTATTGTTTAAGTGTGCGTGAGTAGTAACGAGAAGAAGAAATGCATTTGTAGTTAGATCGTTTACATGTGTGCTACCTCGTCCCCCTCGGAAATTAGCAGAATGTTTTGTTAGGAAAGTTATAGCGATACCGTCTCCCCATACTAAATCCTCAAAGTCAGTCATTGATTTCCAATCTGAGGCAGTTATACTCGCGAACTTTTTTCATTCTTCTCCAACTCGCATAACTTTTCTACCGTATTTTTGACAGCGTTAACTCCTTCAACGTCTCCCAGACCTTCTGGTAAAAAAAAACAAATGACCATTTTAAATCAACCTAACATAAATACAAACTTAAATCTATTATAGTCGATAGTATATTAGATAATGAGTACAAGAAAATTTATTGAATAAAGGTAAATATCAAAATGGTACTACGTACTAACCTAGGAACACCGATATCGTGTGTAAACACTCATGTTTTTCCTTTTAAGCGATGATTTTCTCCTCTTGTTTTTCTTTATATTTACTTATTATAGTACGCAGCAGCTTACGAACATTACTTTTCATAGTATTTTTCATCATAAACACCTTAAAACGTTGCAATGAGGGTTTTTTGAGACTTTTTCTGCCGCTGTGGGGAGGTGAGATGGCAGCACTGAGCCGACCGTTTAACGAACTGTCAAAATAAATACGCGCATTTAATTTTCAACATATTTATTAGGTTTATTTATTCTGAAAACCATTACTTTAGGCATATTGTTACCTAAAATAAATAAATAAAATAGTTCCAAGTCAATTCTCATGAAACGAACAAAGTTAAAGTAATTATTTTTAATACCAGTGACTTTGAGCGCCTGTTTTAGAGTTCAATCTTCAGTCGACGACCATGTATTAGTCGTAATCCATTATAAAATCAATTCTCTTCCAAATAAAATAGAATTTCAATATTTTAGGCCCAGGTGCCTATGAATAGTATGAATCTGACAGCTGTCGAGACCAGGTGCGTACGAAGCGCCGCCTGGTGGTAGAAAAATTATCGAAAACCCTCATTGTGGAAAGCGAGCAATGGGTGTCAAGTCGAACGAAAGACAGAACATGACGTTTGACAATTCAGCTTGTGATGCCATATGAAAAGTTCCGTATAAAACTCATTCTCAGCTTTCGTTAGCCAGACTCTATATTATTTTATTTATATCAAGTACCAAGTACAGTATGTATTAGAATGCTGTATTTTCTTTCATTAAATTTAGTAAAACACATAAAATAGAAATATCGATTACCGTTCAAAAATGCTCCGAAATGTTTTTTGGCAGAAAACCGAGCAACTGAAACTCTGATCACAGGTTGAAAATAAAAATAAAAAATGAGTTGGCGGCGAGGGGCCGCACATAGTGTGCCACTAAGAGGGATAGACATAGTCACAGACTACTAGAAGAAGATACTACGTATAGTGACGTATTCAACGCATTTGTCTGGCACTTAGATTTAGCATCTACGTGCCACACACACAAAAAATAGTGGCACAGTGATAAGGACGGACGATTATCGTTCCTTTTCACTTCCACTAGTAAAAAGTTTCATAAGACCATCCCTTTCGTTCTTGCTATTATTATTACGTTGTCAAAGCCATATCCATATTCTATATCCATGGTTGGCGGGTATTGGTCATATAATTTTCTTCTTTCGCTTTACGACAACTCCGTTGTGTAAATTGCAGTGAAAATGTGTTTTACTTTCCTCGCAAACGAAGTGAAAAGCAGAGTGTACAACATGGGCATAAATGCCCATATTTATTACCCTCGTCTACTATTTTGGTCTTCGCTTCACTGAGACAAAAAAATTGCGTCGGTTCACGATGACTCACTTTATGCCCTATGCTAATTGTCGAATTACCTACTTGAAAACGATTGCTAGTAATGCGTAGGTATTATTACCTATTTTCGTAAAAGCCCGGGTGATGGTAATAATATTATATAGGTCTAAAAGAATCGGAATATATAATACAAATACCTATAACATGAAAACAGAATACTTATTGTTCTGAAATACATATTTCCACAAAACTTTTAAGTGCCAAGCGATGTACCTACTGTCGATACAGTGGAAGTTTTTACTTCTACTCGTTTCTTGCTTGCCCTTTTTAGGGTTCCATGCTAACAAACTATCCGTATCGAATAATCTAAAATAAAACTAGCTAAAATAACATTTGGTAGGTATTTATAAAAAGTAATTGATAAAGGCAGAGCGCGTAGAGCGGTAAAAATTCCGAAACCTACTTCATAACAACAAATTAATAATAATGGTAAGGTATGAGTTCGGAAAAATCGGTCGGAGTTAAGAAAAAAATAGTAGATTATATAACAAGGGCATAAAGTGTCCTCTTTTTATCCGAGGATTTTTTTTTAACTGAGCGAAGCAAAATAATGGACATTTATGCCCTTGTTGTGCAATCGGCTTTTAACTTCGATTGCGAGGAATAGTTATTGGTTATACAAGGGCACAAAGTTGTATTTTATCCGAAAGTATAAAATTGAAACACGAGTAAGCGAAAGCATCCCATAGTTGAAACACGAGCGAAGCGAGTGATTTTAAAATAGAATTCTGAGCGTAGCAAGTGTTCCTACGAGAAGTAAAATACATTAGCATCCGTATGTAACACAAAACTTATCGCGAGGAAATATGATTACAAATCTTATCGAAATGTAAATTAAAGAAACCATTTAAAACTCAATGTATCGTAGAGTAGAGTTACTCTTGATACTTAAATAATATCCAATGGCTTACAAAATCACCCATGAGAAATGTCCAATTTAACATGAGAGCTCCGATTGCGCATGTTTACTACGGTCGTACAGATCCACTTATACTAGGCAGTAGTTGGCCATAGGAATTAGAGCATGGTCAAATTACTTAATCCACAAGTTGGTAAAAAGCGTTTTTACCCGCTCGTATAAAAGGATAAACGAGCGCTTTACGAGCTAGTGAGGGGAAAAAATATTTCAACGGTTTGGCTGTTGAGATCCATTTCAGTCTTAGAAGAAAATACTACTTTTATGCTCTAGAGCATGAAATACGATTTTATGTCGTCTACGGCATACAGGTGTACTTTTTGAGCATGAGAAATGAAAACATAATTTACTACACAATTTTACGATTACGAAATCTTCAGGATTACCTACGGATACATATGACACGGACCCAACTCGCACTTGGCCGGTACCTACTGTTAAAATAAGAGGTATTCTAGGTATTTTTATTTTTGGCATGCATCACATATTCAGAATTCATTGTATCCGAAAAACGTTTGCAATATTGGCGGGGGTCTGTCGATTATAGGTAGTATGGCTAAGGAATGGCATGCATGGTGAGATTCAATAGAAATTCCTCTTACGTTGCTAGTCGATGTTGCGATGTGAATGCTTGGCTCGCAAAATGCTGTCTGTGCATATTTGGCATGTGTGGCTTATAGTATTGAAATGCTTTGAGGAGCGCATAATGGCAATGTACTACCCATTAATGTTATAAACGTGAAAGTTTGTAGGTGGGTATTTATCTATTTACTAGGTACTGTTTAGGCGGCGTCTGTATCCTAGTTGGCGTGTGTGATCCTGCGTGTCCTGTCTATGAAACGACTGGCCATCCTAAATAGAAACTATACTAAGAGAAAATGCCTTAGGTATAAAAAATTAAAACGGAAATTTGTTTGTTGTTGATCCCTGATTCGGTCGAAACTCAAAAATCGCCTGTCTGTTTTACGGATGTTCTCTATCAGTAAATACCTATATTTTAATTATTTATGCCTAGCCGAACACAAATATTGTTGATAAATATTTTAGTGGAATAAATCAAATTGTTTTCAAATATTTTATAAAACTATTTTTGGTTTATAAAATTTTATTACTTAAATTTTATTTAAGTAGATTAGTTAGATTTAATCTATGTACATAAATTGTAGTTTTGAAAATAAATATATTAAAAAAAAATTTTTGAATTGTGTTTTAACTAGTAACACTACTATGTACATAAATTATAAATATTTGATGTCATATACCTAGGCAATAACGAAAAAATGCCGAGGCTACCAACGCCGGAGGTAGGATTTGAACCCACGTCCTTAGCTTTGCAGCCGATGCCTAAACCACTCGGCCACTCCAAAAAACGGAAGTTGTTGATAAACTTAAAATTAAAGATTAGAAACAAATAAAGTCTTAGAACACAATAGTGAATTTGAACGTATCACAGGATAACAAGGGAGAATAATATCCAAAAGCGCTTGTGGTCTAGCGGTAAAAACGCACGGCTACTACGCAGCGGTCGTGGGTTCGATCTCCGGCTCGTACCAATGACTTTTTCAAAAACTCATGTACAAAATATCGTTTGATATTCAAAGTGCATTACGCTGAAGTTTCTAAATA
The DNA here is from genome assembly GCA_025490895.1 of Thaumatotibia leucotreta. NCBI lineage: Eukaryota > Metazoa > Arthropoda > Insecta > Lepidoptera > Tortricidae > Thaumatotibia > Thaumatotibia leucotreta. The sequence continues at coordinate 17,255 of JALPQI010013206.1, forward strand.
CCTACTCTGTCTTTATGTGCCGTGTGGTGACGGCAGTAAGAATACATTTGTCACCACCCCAACTCCTCCTGCGGGTGTCGTAAGAATCGACTTAAGGATTGAAGTGTCACTGACCATTATTTGATAAAGATTGATGATGGGCAGCAGCGTCATCATAGTGTAGTGGACACATTACTGCGATCGCCAATCCGCTTGCCCAGCGTGGCGATTATGGGCATTTACCTCCTAATGCGTCTATATGCATAGTTAATAGGAGAGGCCTACGTCCAGCAGTGGACTATCATAGGCTGATGATGATGACTCTGTCTAATCAATAATGAAAATAATAATTACCAGTAAAAGGCTGATGGCAAATTGATAACAGATTGTGCTAAAAATACCGAGTACCTATGACTTATTAATATCATGACCAGAAGCTAGAAAGTTACATTGAAAGTTTTTAGGCGTTAGTGAAAGTTTTCTATTTGAAGATAGCTATTTTACATGCAAGGAGATGGTCATTTCTTACTGCACTTCGATACCTACGCTATGGATGCGATAAAATAAATATTTACGATAAGTATTTACATTATTTTGCGTTTGTAACTGGATGCTTAGCCAAGTTGCCAATCGCTAGCGCTTGCTAGCGCATCGTCGTTTTCCCTCTCAGTCACTACTCCATATTAGTGCGACAAAGAGGGAAAACTACGTTGCGCTAGCAGGCGCTAGCGATTGGCAACTTGGCTAAGCATAAGCACCCAGGTACTCCATACAAGCTAACAGGTACACCTCTGATTCTATCTTGATTATTAACATGAGATTAAATTTTGTTTTATTAGATCATTTAGATTTACCGCTGTTATATTGTAACTTTAAACTCTTTAAAGTGTATGTGTATAGGTACATGTAATGTAATCTAATGGATATTTGTATATTCCGACCAACCAAATTTTGTTGAGAGTTATTTCCTTGCAGCATCACTAAATTGTCTTCAATATAAAAAAAGAAATGTAGTAGGTTGGTGCTAATATTTGATAGATAGGTATTTATCTTAATATTTAAGTTTAAGTTCTCGGATGTTCCCACAAAGATGAATTTAATAAAATCTGATTCTCAAAAACGGCACAAGTTTTCAACACGACGGACCTAATTATAATTGTAATTAGACTGTTTTTTTTTCTCGCCTAAGAGTAAGTTTATGTTATGAGCTCATTTAACTGAGTGCCCGTCACGATAAAGTATATTTTTGTCGTGTTTTTTAAGTCTCTTATGTCGGCAAAGAAAATAAAAAATATATTGTAGTACCTATCTAAACTCTTAATTCCCATAACACTAATTGTGAATATCCCAAGATTTTTTGAAGTATTCGTATTTAAAATGTTAGTGATCAGTTGATCACACTCTAAAAGTTACATTGTGCATCAAAGAAAATGTGAATATGTTGCACAAGCATGAGCCGAAGGGACGTAGCAATGATGCTCGTTAAAGTAAAAAAATATTTTTCTAAGACTAAATACCTGAAGGTAGACCACTGCCTACGTAATAAATAAATAATAAATATATTGGGACATCTTACACAAATTGAAATATTCAAATATTTAAGCAAAAAATAAAAACAAAAGCGTAAAAAACAAGAGCAAAAGAGCAAAAAATAAAGTTTTAAAATAAATTAATATTAAATAACGTACTAACATTTCTAAAATTCCCTAGAGAAATTCACTTTTTTATAAACCCCGCGACGCATGCTTAGAAAGCAAGTGTGATGAAAAATCAATTAACTGATTAGTGATTGTCAAACAGAGCCTAATTGTTTACCTTCATTCACAGAGTTCATGGTTACTTCCGGCTCTATTGCTATTCAACTCAGTCACACCATGGAAATGCATTGTCAATGACTATAGGTGCAATGGATATTCCCAGCTCTATTGAATGCTGGGAAGTCGACAAAATTTGTCTTGATGCATTGATGGTTCTCTTATCAAGACAAATTTCAATAGAAGATACAACTTCCCATGTAGATTTTTAGAAGATTATCACAAAAGCATAGTTTCATAAATCACTTTAATGTGCACAGAAGATGTTAAAAAAACAGTGACATAGGTTTACAGAAATTTCAATACAAAGGCGAACTTATTCCTATAAGGGACCTCTAGAGAAACTTTAAAAAAATGAAAAATTTAAATTTTTCATGTAGCGATTATTTATGAACCGCATTTTAGCATTCGCATAATTTTACAGTAGTTTTTTTCATCACTCTTAAATATTTATAGTAATTTTTTCTTCAGTTCGATTTTTCATATATGCTAATTGCTTATTAGCATAATAGTTTTATAGCAGCGTATTTTCATCTGTGTATTGTTATGGGAAAGAACAGGGTCGCGTTTTATAAAGTTACAATTTACAATTTCGCTGTTTGCCTCTCTAACGCACGCACATATTGGCTAGAAAGAGAGGCAAACAGCGAAATTGTAAATTGTAATTTTATAAAACGCGACCCAGGCTTGTCGTATGCGCGGAACATTGACAGTGCGATTCAAACCTGCCTTTCAAGGATTCCGTAAGGCATAATGTCGATTTGTGTAAGATGTCCCATGTTGTTTATTTATTTATTATAGGTAACATTATAGAGTAGCATGTTTTATCGAAAGTACCTACACTTTTACATATTGGTACGGAACCGGGGCATGTTAGACTCGACTTTGGCACTGTCAATGTTCCGCGCATACGATACGTACGACACGCTTGTTCTTTCCCGCATCAATACAATACACAGATGAAAATACACTACTATAAGACAACTGGAAATGGAAATTCACACTTAGAAAAAAAAACTATAAATATTTGCGAGTGGTGAAAAAGCTACTGTTAAGTTATGTGAATGTTAAAAAAACGCTAGAAATACAGGAAACACAGACAAAAACAATTTGATACAACAAATGCGAACTTATCCCTTTCAGGGATCTCTTCTAGTTAACTTTTGAGGAAATGAAAAATGAACAAGCAACGCTGAAAGACTAATAAAAAAAATGTACATTTACTAACTTCAACTTTGAAGTATGTGTAAGTACTGAGCTGTGTAAGCTTTTGTGATAACCATCTAAGAAATCATCCATTCAAGGTTTATTACATTGTTTGCAATTTCTCTTGACGGCGAATTTAAGCTAACATTGACACCCGTATGCCATTGTGTTTTAGCATGGAAGTTTTTACCATTAAATTAAAAAAACCCATGTACTTGTAGGTAACTATAATTTTCTTAGTACCTACTAAAAAGTTTCTAGCTACTAAATAATATTTAACTCGATGACCGATTGCATCTTGCGACATTTTTGGACAGGAATGGTGTCGAATCCGGTATCGTATAAGTACGTGCTTAAACGTGAAATGTAACCTTTTCAGGAATTACTTTAAATATTAACTTGATTTTGATTACCTAAGTTAACACTTGTTGGTAAACTGAATTAAAATATTATTTTATAATATTGGTCAATAGCAAAAAAACAATATTTTTCAACTTGCTGACTGTGGGTATCTACTGAGAAATTAAAATTAACTGGTTCTCCCGCATGTAATTCTTATAATAGAAATCTTACGTTAATTGGTTCAAGTGTACACACTGGTTTATGCAAGTTTGCATTTATCTGCACAGACAGACAGAGAATATGGATGTTCGATACTTGTATTATGGATTTTGAAGAAGCTTGTGCTTATGACGACAATAATGTCTGCCGTTTTTTTCCTTATTGACAAGAGCCGGGAGGCTACGAGTATAGAGAAAGCCGTCTGCGGAGGTCGGCGGGCGATGGTCAGGGCCTGCAGTTCAATATGCGTTACAAGACGTACCGTCTCGATCATACGACTGCGTCGATACCAAAGAGTGAAAGGGAAATGGGGAGTATAGTTTTAATTTTCGAACCAGCCCAGACCCCCAGACCGGTGCTGCGACGGCTGATGGGCCGGCGCAGAGCGACCAACGCGCAGTGCGCCCGCGACGGTGAAAGGTGCTATGTCGCGACTACACGGAGGGAACGCTCTGCGGATCGCCATGGCCGGCGTGCCGATCATGCGAATATTAGTTGTACTAACTATTTTCGTAAACGGTTAGTGAAACATTTCCTTAAACTATTATTTTTAAACTCTCGAATTTAAATCATGCCCTTTCGTGTAAATTGGCAATATAAATCGTTGTATTCGTAATGCGTAATCTTATGCAAGCGATTTAACGTAACATTAACGTGTGATCAAATCGTTAACGTAACTACGATGCCGGAATACAGTGAAAGCTATTTACGTGTTATTCCGTAAAATTGTTAAGTGTCGGATGTAAATGTGACATAACATGTGATTTGCATATAACTGCAGTGTTTGTTTTCGATTAAAGTTGTTTTAGAAAGTGTACTAAGTAGCGTATGACATAGATAGGTAGGTAAATTGTGAATCGTCGAGTGCCTCGTAGTTATGCTGTACACGTCCTATCTTTCACTTGACATTGACGCCTGTGGTCGCTTGAAATCGAGGATATTGACACTGCGACTTGATGGACTTTCAATTATCTACGTATATACGAGATACATACCAATTATCTACGTATATACGAGGTATATACTAGATAAATTTAACGTAAGCCTGCCACATCTGAAAGTTCTAAACATCTTTTACGGGTACTTTTGCATTCATTATTTTTTATTACATTTGAACATAAATTGCTAACTTTATAAGGCTGATCAACGTGAGCAGTTTGTTTTGTAGTGTTAGTATTTTTAGAACTTTACTATTTTTATTACCTTCTTGGAGTTTGGAAGATGACACGTTTAAGATACTTATTCATTCTTACACGTTTTGTAATTTATTAAAATAATACTTGTTATAGGTACATTATGCAGATTTGCAGATAAATAATTAACACTTACATAGCATACAACTTGATAAACATACTCATTGCAGTTTTTGAAAGTTTTTTGGTCCTTATTGGTACCTATACCTATGCGAGTTGTGCCTCAAAATATTGTTTATTGCCAAATTTCACTTTTCTAGATTAAAAAATCTATTACTATTTAATTTACTTGTATTTATTGTTCTGTACTGTATGGCACCAAATAAAACATTCTCATTCTTATTTATTTTTAAAAGAGATACCTAGATCTGTAGAGACTGGTTTGGGTTGCCATTGCAAATATACGGGAAATAAATAAGACATAAAATGCCATAGGTAATCTTCCGAATCCTGGGGATCCAGGATCATTAAAATAACATATAATAATTGAGTAATTTTGATACATTAATAGGTATGTATTACCTATACAAGTATTAATTAAGTAATCGAAACTACCGAAGTTCATCATTTACGCTTACTTACCATAACGGGTAGCTACAGTTAAAACGCCTTGTTCTTTTTTAGATGGCTGGATTTTTAAGGGTTGATGAAATGAATGCCAGAGGTAAACAATTTGCTTTATATTTCGACTAAGATGAATTTATCTCTATACTACACGTGCATTCACACAAACATTTATTTATTTGATAACAACATAAATCTACCATTACAGGTGTCCCTAATACGATAGAAAAGCGAGCACCGAAACAATATAATTGTGGAATTATTTTGTTTTATAGGTACTTATACAATATAATGATTTGTTAGCCTCCATAGCTGGTTCGAATCCCGGCGAGGGCATTATTTGTGTATTTATTTATCATAAATATTTATTCCTTGGTCATAATGGTCATGGCTGTCTATTTATGTATGTATCTATCTATTATATATATATCGTACCCGCATCACAAGCATTAATTGATTTGTGTATGATGTCCCAAAATATTGATTTATAACTCAGTATGAACATGAACATAGTGAATTTCGTGAAATCATGATTAAGAACTTCAACTGTTATTCATAAATATTAATTAACATTACCTTAGAAAATTTAATTGTGAGGAGTATAAGAAGTGCACTGTCTCTACGTTAGAGGGAAATATAATTAACTGGTTAAACTGAAACTTAATGGGTAGATATTTTGTACTTTTGTGACTATGCGCGATTGACATTTAAAATCCTTCCTCTCGGGTTACCGGTTCTTTTGCTGTTCTAAATTCATAATAATGGCCAAACTGGATTTACCATTCATTTGTATTATGTAATACCTACAAGTATTTATACTTACCAGTTTTGGTTAGTTACCACTTAGAATTTTATTTAACCCTTGTTGGTGAATCAAACGTTGTGTAATAGTCATCGCTGCTGTTCTAAAATTATCTAAATAATCGCTTGAAATCATCAAGTATAGTACAATGTGGATCGTTTTTAAGTATATGTATGTATAAGTAGTAGGTTAGGTTTAAGAACTAAAAATATATATTTTTTTAAAGTTACAGAATGTGATTGATTGTTAGTCCGAAAAACAAAAGTTGTCCACTCGGTGGTCAAAGTTTTTATAAATCTATGTTACGATTTGATTGCATAAGGATCGGGGAACCTAGTTGTACCGTTAATTGTTTTATCCCAAAATGAGTACAGGAATTCTTTAACTTTAGGTATGTCCACCGAAAAGACGATCGGATAACGTAAATCTGACAATGACACAAATAAAGGTTCCTAAAATGTGATACAAAAGTTGGTATGAGAAGGTTTGTAACATTCTAACAGGGGGGATTATTAATTTATTTCCCATACAATATCTCGACACAGCAACACGCTGATGCCTTCGTTTTATATGAGAGTGTCCCTCTCATACACATGGGCTAGATATCCACAAAAATGGCGAGAGTGAGGCTGCCACAAAATACATAATATTTACGTATTAAATACACGTAATACATATGTTCCAAAATTAAAGTAAATGGAAAAAACCATGGGTTGCACTAAATATGAAAACGTGCACAGCAATATCCACAAAAAAATATTGAACTAATTTTGGCGTACAATTTTCTAGTTTTTGTATATTTTAATTGTAATAAATAATAAAACAATATATATAAAAAACACTATAAAAGTTAATAAAACATATATTATCTACGTAAGTGACATTAACCCACTTACGCCGACCAGGTGTTATAACACCGATTTTTTTTTCTTTTTTTTGTGGATAAATTGACTATTAAATCACTTTATCGTAAAAAATCCAGGGGTCACATTTTTTGGTTTATCTGGGTTAAATTTGAAATGTTATTGTAATATTCATTACTTAGCTCAGTTTAATGAAGCATAAATCTTAACAACAAACCTAAAAATGCCTTCAGTTTGAGGCACCATGAAGGTCGGACCCTTACAAAGTGGATTCGTTCTGTTAATTCTTTGCCGGAGGTTTACTTATCATTAGTCATAAATATTCTGGAAAAGCGACTACACAATTAACTATGAAGACTAATTTACTGCCTTTAATTGCTAAGGCCTAAAAACAATTTGCATAATTTAACTTTCGCTTTTAATTGTCTCTGTTGCAAGTTTATTGGTTAGAAAGAATGCAATTAATGATATTCATTAGGCAGAAAATTATATTCTAATGTTAAAATTAAAACCCATTATATAATTTCCGTTAGCTAATATTATAATATTTATTTGTTACGAAATTAAATTATTCCGAATGCTTGCCCAAATCCAACTATTTAGTACACAATATGGATAGGCTATTACATTATTTTAATTTTAGTTTGTCATTTTAAATTGTTTTCTCTTTTGTTTTCTTTTCTTGAGTTCGAATAATATGGGCCAATCTAACTTAACAAAAATACATACGCATACTCGTAACACGAAAAATTCGAAATGTTTCCGCGGTTTCATTTAAACAGGTACTTATCAACCCACTACCTATACCGAACTTTGAAAAAGATTACGTGATTTAAATTGATTTATACATAATGTAATAGTTATATTATTATGTACCTATACCTGATTAGGTACACTGAACATCGACGATACACAAGTCGATCAGAAATCTTTTACTACCCGATAATTTCACATGATTCTAGTGTGGCCTACAGCTTCGATTGGTTGGTTGTACCCGTAGTACGTAAAATTGGGTACCCGTACTTAGTACGTAGGTACACATAACTAGAGCAAATAAAATAAAATAGAAATAAGTACCTAGTCTTAGGCACAAATACTTATGTAAACAGACCCATTCTGGATTGATGAACAAGGAGCGTCGTTCAGAGCTTAATTCGGGAAGAGTCGGCTGAATTGACCTTTGCAAATTAAGCAGACGTTTTTCTCGAAATACTTTTTAAAAATAAAACAATTTCAAATGTATCTCATTTCGCCCACGTTCGTCTTGGATTCTATTTTTAATTGAATAAGTACCGGGTTATATACAATCTTCGATGATCAATATTTCCGAGAACAAAGTAATACTGATGATAGGTTGTAATGTGTGAATAACGTCATGAGCAATATATTCCTACACTTACTTAGGCATACGCATTTTATACAGATATTTTATTTGAAGTTACTATTCAATACATTTTTATGTTATCTAAAGATGAAGTCCATATTCATAATTAGATAATTATGGGTCATTTCATGTGATTTCAACAAATCGAGTGTACCTAATGCATATTTTTATTTGAATGAAAAAAATTGAGTATAGTTAACTTTATGGTGGCAGAAGTGCTGAACAACCATCATTTTTTTTTCTTTTAATTTCCATTTCTTGCCCATTTAAAGTTAAGTGTGGGTTCATGGTCGAATTCCTGTTTGTGCAGAATCTTTAAAAGTTAACGAAATAATAATTATTTTGTTTGATAAGGTAAGAAATGTTTATGCCAAAATGTATCTGGATAATTACAAAAAAAATGGCGACCACCCGAAAAGAACATTTAATTGGTAAATTTTGACAATTTTCAATTGGTTCTTGAGTCAACCCTTGTGCATATTAAAGATATTTTTTTCTACATTTAATGTTTACTATAATACAGTTAGGTATAAGTACGTACACGTACAATATGTAAATCCTTCATTTATTTCTATAAATTCAAATTACTCTGTTTGCATTAGGTGCATTATGATATGGACCCAACACGTAGAGTCCCTTTGGAAAATTTCACTGTGTTGTATACTTGCTAGATCCCATTCATGTCATAACAATACTAGATAACAGAAGACGTTGAAGCTATTTATTGTACATAAAACGAAAATAAGTCATGGGTTATGGTGGTGGTGGTTGGCTGGGTAAAGACCGTTGCACGTATTGTTAAAGTAATTTAAATATTATAAAATTCAATATCAAATAGGTACTTACTATGAAAATGTACGGTTACTATGGTAAATTAGAGTGGAATGTTAATTATGGTACAGCAGATACGGTATGAATATAAACGACCCTTTTGCGGAATGCATTAGATCACCAATGCATTTTTAATTGCAAGTTAAAAATAGAATACTTTATTGCAATAAACATTACCAGATACAGATGTTACGTATAATAAGCTTAAGTGGTAGGTTTACATGTTTAACCAAAAGGTATGCAAAAGAGGAAACTATAAATAAAATTAAGACATAATCATACAAATAATTAAGTTAATTACTATCGATGGCTAAAAATAATTCTAATATACACTTAATTGCTCAGTGAATCTTTCCGGATCATTATTTTATTATTATGCAAAATATATGTCTGTTATTTATATTACGATACGATATAATTATATCGATATATTTACTAAATAGAAAATGGTATTCGTAGCGATCATGGCACCAATGTGATACCATATTAGTAACAAACTCAAATCTTGGTTTTGTTCTTCGCTTATTCGTTACCAACAAGGAACCTTCATAGTTTCGCCATATTCATCTGCATGTCTGTCCGCAGTATAGCTCAGGTACTGTTAATACTAGAAATTTGCAATTTCCTACGTATATATGTATATTATGACCGTGTGGTGACGGCAGTAAGAATACTTTTGTCACCAGCCCAACTCCTTCTTCGGGTGTCGTAAGAGTCGACTAAGGGATTAAAGTGTCACTGACCATTATTTGACAAAATATTGATGATGGGCAGCAGTGCCATCATAGTGGACACATTACTGCGATCGCCAATCCGCTTGCCCAGCGTGGCGATTATGGGCATTTACCTCCTAATGCGTCTGTACGCATAGTTAATAATAAGAGAGGCCTACGTCCAGCTGTGGACTATCATAGGCTGATGATGATGATGATTATATGTATATTAATCACGCCGGAAAAATGGCAGAATAAAATATGTTTTTTTTTTGTAGGTACCTTTCCCACACTTAAAGTGAGAATATACCTACTTATACAGTGTGTAAATCTAATACGGGCGATCAATTATACCAGGCATGGGATTCATTAGTGTAATCATTTATTACAAGGTTTTTTGTATATTTAATTCTGTAGATGGGGTATCGTTAAATAGATTTTTTTAAAAGAATAAGGGTCTCAAAAGAAAGGTTTTTGTGAAGTAAATATTTTCAGAGTTAATCGTTCCAGAATAAAACAAATATGTATAAATATACTCCCCTCGAACTTTTGATTCGTGGGTCGGAAAAATATGAAATACGAGTATATCATGAATATTAGGCTTATAGAATACTTTAAATGAAAACTATTTCGAACATAATCGGCCTAGAAGTTTTTGTGTTCTACGGAATCCTACACTGAGCATGGCCCGATACAGACACATATTGGATGATAAAAATGTCAAATGATCATGTCAAAGGATCATCTTATCAAGTTGATAAATTTGATAATTTTCGCTAGGTTTCCTATAATTTCAGGAAAATGTTCAGGAACTTATAATCGCCACACAATACCGATGAAAATTATACTAATGTTGAGATTTCAACATTGTAGAGGCTAATTTGGTTGGTTGGTTTTACCGGCTTTGAAAACTCGACAAAGTAAAGCGATTACCTAGGGGTGCAAATGGAATGAGACTGGCTGCATCCGTTGGAAATTATCTACGTAATTTATTTAGATACGAGTACGTCGTTGTTTAGCAAAGGAAATGTGAAAACACATAACTAATACTCCCATCGGGATTCTGAAAATCGCTAAAACGGGACTTGAGTTTTTATAATTATTTTCCTGCACGAGTTTAAACATTAAGTTACTTATTGAACCTCTTGTCCAGTGACCTAAATATAACTGGACAAGTCAGGGTCGCAGCACAAACTTTTGCTTTGTCGCCTCTGATTTTGTAGGGGTCACCCTTGGGACAAAAAGTCCTGCTTTAGCCCATACCCCAAAAGCCGTAATAAGTTTGGGCAAGAAAAGTGAAAAAAATAACTTTCTCCTGAACATATTGCGAAAACACAAATCAAATTATTTATTAACTAAATATTTTGATTTGTACTTTTAATTTTTCTCCAGTAGTCACACTACTTAATACTATATAAATTATAAATATTAGATGTCATATACCAAAGAAAAACGACCAAGATCACCTATGTCCGAGGTGGGGATCGAACCCACGTACTCAGCTTTCGCGGCTGATGCCTGTACCCCTCGGCCACTCGGTCTTAGCAACCACCGGTCAAATTTCTCGGGTATATGCAATCCCTTACAAGGCTAGGCGCCTTTGACCATTCTCCAAGGGCAAGCACTAACTACATGCCTGCACCTCCTATTTAGAATACTTTACAGTTTTCTAGAATAGCTAGAGAGAGATGGTGCTGCCATCTATTGAACATATTGCGAAAACACAAATCAAATTATTTATTAACTAAATATTTTGATTTGTACTTTTAATTTTTCTCCAGTAGTCACACTACTTAATACTATATAAATTATAAATATTAGATGTCATATACCAAAGAAAAACGACCAAGATCACCTATGTCCGAGGTGGGGATCGAACCCACGTACTCAGCTTTCGCGGCTGATGCCTGTACCCCTCGGCCACTCGGTCTTAGCAACCACCGGTCAAATTTCTCGGGTATATGCAATCCCTTACAAGGCTAGGCGCCTTTGACCATTCTCCAAGGGCAAGCACTAACTACATGCCTGCACCTCCTATTTAGAATACTTTACAGTTTTCTAGAATAGCTAGAGAGAGATGGTGCTGCCATCTATTGAACATATTGCGAAAACACAAATCAAATTATTTATTAACTAAATATTTTGATTTGTACTTTTAATTTTTCTCCAGTAGTCACACTACTTAATACTATATAAATTATAAATATTAGATGTCATATACCAAAGAAAAACGACCAAGATCACCTATGTCCGAGGTGGGGATCGAACCCACGTACTCAGCTTTCGCGGCTGATGCCTGTACCCCTCGGCCACTCGGTCTTAGCAACCACCGGTCAAATTTCTCGGGTATATGCAATCCCTTACAAGGCTAGGCGCCTTTGACCATTCTCCAAGGGCAAGCACTAACTACATGCCTGCACCTCCTATTTAGAATACTTTACAGTTTTCTAGAATAGCTAGAGAGAGATGGTGCTGCCATCTATTGAACATATTGCGAAAACACAAATCAAATTATTTATTAACTAAATATTTTGATTTGTACTTTTAATTTTTCTCCAGTAGTCACACTACTTAATACTATATAAATTATAAATATTAGATGTCATATACCAAAGAAAAACGACCAAGATCACCTATGTCCGAGGTGGGGATCGAACCCACGTACTCAGCTTTCGCGGCTGATGCCTGTACCCCTCGGCCACTCGGTCTTAGCAACCACCGGTCAAATTTCTCGGGTATATGCAATCCCTTACAAGGCTAGGCGCCTTTGACCATTCTCCAAGGGCAAGCACTAACTACATGCCTGCACCTCCTATTTAGAATACTTTACAGTTTTCTAGAATAGCTAGAGAGAGATGGTGCTGCCATCTATTGAACATATTGCGAAAACACAAATCAAATTATTTATTAACTAAATATTTTGATTTGTACTTTTAATTTTTCTCCAGTAGTCACACTACTTAATACTATATAAATTATAAATATTAGATGTCATATACCAAAGAAAAACGACCAAGATAGCGACCAAGGTAGTGTGACTACTGGAGAAAAATTAAAAGTACAAATCAAAATATTTAGTTAATAAATAATTTGATTTGTGTTTTCGCAATATGTTCAATAGATGGCAGCACCATCTCTCTCTAGCTATTCTAGAAAACTGTAAAGTATTCTAAATAGGAGGTGCAGGCATGTAGTTAGTGCTTGCCCTTGGAGAATGGTCAAAGGCGCCTAGCCTTGTAAGGGATTGCATATACCCGAGAAATTTGACCGGTGGTTGCTAAGCCCGAGTGGCCGAGGGGTACAGGCATCAGCCGCGAAAGCTGAGTACGTGGGTTCGATCCCCACCTCGGACATAGGTGATCTTGGTCGTTTTTCTTTGGTATATGACATCTAATATTTATAATTTATATAGTATTAAGTAGTGTGACTACTGGAGAAAAATTAAAAGTACAAATCAAAATATTTAGTTAATAAATAATTTGATTTGTGTTTTCGCAATATGTTCAATAGATGGCAGCACCATCTCTCTCTAGCTATTCTAGAAAACTGTAAAGTATTCTAAATAGGAGGTGCAGGCATGTAGTTAGTGCTTGCCCTTGGAGAATGGTCAAAGGCGCCTAGCCTTGTAAGGGATTGCATATACCCGAGAAATTTGACCGGTGGTTGCTAAGACCGAGTGGCCGAGGGGTACAGGCATCAGCCGCGAAAGCTGAGTACGTGGGTTCGATCCCCACCTCGGACATAGGTGATCTTGGTCGTTTTTCTTTGGTATATGACATCTAATATTTATAATTTATATAGTATTAAGTAGTGTGACTACTGGAGAAAAATTAAAAGTACAAATCAAAATATTTAGTTAATAAATAATTTGATTTGTGTTTTCGCAATATGTTCAATAGATGGCAGCACCATCTCTCTCTAGCTATTCTAGAAAACTGTAAAGTATTCTAAATAGGAGGTGCAGGCATGTAGTTAGTGCTTGCCCTTGGAGAATGGTCAAAGGCGCCTAGCCTTGTAAGGGATTGCATATACCCGAGAAATTTGACCGGTGGTTGCTAAGACCGAGTGGCCGAGGGGTACAGGCATCAGCCGCGAAAGCTGAGTACGTGGGTTCGATCCCCACCTCGGACATAGGTGATCTTGGTCGTTTTTCTTTGGTATATGACATCTAATACTTATAATTTATATAGTATTAAGTAGTGTGACTACTGGAGAAAAATTAAAAGTACAAATCAAAATATTTAGTTAATAAATAATTTGATTTGTGTTTTCGCAATATGTTCAATAGATGGCAGCACCATCTCTCTCTAGCTATTCTAGAAAACTGTAAAGTATTCTAAATAGGAGGTGCAGGCATGTAGTTAGTGCTTGCCCTTGGAGAATGGTCAAAGGCGCCTAGCCTTGTAAGGGATTGCATATACCCGAGAAATTTGACCGGTGGTTGCTAAGACCGAGTGGCCGAGGGGTACAGGCATCAGCCGCGAAAGCTGAGTACGTGGGTTCGATCCCCACCTCGGACATAGGTGATCTTGGTCGTTTTTCTTTGGTATATGACATCTAATATTTATAATAACTTTCTCCCTTAACCTCCTTTTTTGAGAGACAATTGATAACGCGATTTTTTCAGATTTGTGCATAGATTCTATAATAAAATAATTAATGTTTAGGTATTTAATCGATGTCACGTATATACTTAGGTTATATTTGTTTGATAGACATCAAACAACATTACAGCTTAAGCCAATGCGTTGTATGACAAAGTACAGTAAAAATGATTAAGAAAATTTAATAACATAATTAATTAACATCCTCGCAGAACTTTACGTAACGTTCATATTACGTTTACATATTTACAGTAACAGTTAAAATAAATAACCATCCTACTGAATACCTTGCAGATGAACTGAGTAAAAAATGGATATATGAGCTGTTTATTCTTTGTTAAAACAGAAATTGGTCGCAACATTAAGCCTCGACGATTGATTTGGGTTGGCTAATACTTTTAGAACAGCCAAAGCCAGATCATGTATATGACATACCACAAAAATGTCTGCAGGTTAGATACGTTAGATTAGTGGTAATTACGTACTAGGAATTTAGTAAAAGACTAAGTACTGGAGTAGTTAATTACGTTCAAATCGCAACAATTACATAATTTAGAAGAAGTTTGTTTGGGAATTATACAATAGAATGTAACAAAAACATTACTGTTTAAAAGCCCATTCACTTTCGTATTTTCATTAGGAAAAAGGGAATAAAGGACATTTTTCGAGACATTTTTTATTTTTTGATGACTCCCACACAAAAATATTATAACGATGGACAAGTTTGACCCGTTGCTGGGTCAAGGGACAATATTTGGCGATCTTGACTTGATTTCCATCAGCAACGGTTTGTCCAATAGATGTATTCGGTGACTGTCCGACCACCATAGGCAGCAGCATCACTCCTTGTTTCCGCCGTGTCTCGTTAAGTTCATGCCTCGTTGACCGAAAACGGTCCGGATCAGTGGGATCCGCACAGTGCTTAGTGTTACAAACATTCATAAATTATACCCAAATAGTGCATCAATCAGATTGTATATCAATTGTTATAATTATCAATAATATCGGGTATGTATTAGGTGCGAATTAACACGAATTATTGGCCCGGTAGCGTTGTTACGATACGCAACAATAGTATATTCTTAGCTCTTATTTTGTTCTATGTCATAGGTGAAAAACGAAACTATAAGTAATTAAGTAACACATTAAAATTATAATTAAATATCTCATAAATTATGTGCTGTTACATAACGACATATATAAATAGGTAGGGTTACATAAATTTCATGAAAGGTTACCTTCAATAATACAAACGTTTATTTTTTCAGTTAACTGTCAACAAAAAGAAAAGGAGGACTTTGTTTGTCCTGAAGGCACGACAGGCAACGGTAATTTCGCAGATCCAGCTACTTGCAGACGTTTCTACCAAGTAAGTTACCTGGAATTCATTTAAATCAGACTTTTCTTACACTGGTCATAAATTGAGAGTCCCCCTGGAGATTTGGACGAGGTAACCTGTGAAAAATTGCCTTTAGTGTGCAATGGAGTAGACTAACGTGTCGCACTCGGGAGTGTTTGTATCAAAAAAAAAGTATTTTAGTTTTGAGGTTAAGTTGCGTCGAATTTTATATAAATTAATATCTCGCGTGCAGACATCTGTAAATTACAGGGATCGTGAATTATAGTGAAGCAGGTAACAGAACAAGAATTGGTTTTAAATAGGTACTTATGAGATCTGTTTGTAGTTTTTTGATATTAACCTAAATTAATTATATTACATGCACATCTAATCTGACTTTGTTTGTATGAATACAGGGTCACCTAAGTCATTGGACAAATAGTGACGCTCTGCTCTACGTAGGTTTTCTACTTCGAAATATGTCTAAAGTTAATATGTTTAAATCAAAACGAAAGATGTATTTGAAATAAAATTAGTGAAAAGTGTATTTTTTATATTGGTACATAGCTATTTCACAGTTGCACTATGCTATACAGACACACTCACATGCAACAGAATTATAACAACGTCCAAATAAATACCAGGAAAGCAACGAAATTTTCTATTACGACTTTTGAATAACGAACTACGAAATTCTATAAATTCATTATAATTTTAAATTCAAGCTCGAAATGTGTGAATTCCCATTTCAAAATAATGTTATGCTTACTTCTTTATTTGCCTAAAACTTGTTTACTTATTTCAATGGAGTTGTGTAGCGGCAAACCACTACAACGTGATTCGACTTTTAAAACCAGAATATAGGATTAGCCTTTTATAAAAATAACTCTTGCGTTGATCATTTTAGGGGTCAATAAGAAGAACCAAAACGCATAAAAATAATTTTCGGCATAATTAAACGGTATTGAGTTGAGTATAATAACCGTTCCATCACAAAGTGGATAAGATCTGACTAAAGAAAATAAGTTGGTTTATTTCGTTTAGTAATTTCCTGTTTAATTTTTTTTATTTGTATTACATGGAAGAAAAGTTACTCCTCTATATACTCATAATATGAAAACCTGAACAAGTGAATGTTTTCAAAAACAACGAGCGAAATTGAATTTTGAGCTTTTGGAGCAGGAAGCTTTTATCTGTCGTACAGGCCTACTATACCTATATTACCTGTAAAACATTACAAATCCAATCGTAATTACTTAATGTAAAATAATAATAAACTACATTTTCAGTTTCTTTTATCATTAATCGTAATATCTAAATAACATATAATGAGAAAACCATGTACAAGAAAGTATATTAAAATACAGTCAATACGAGTAATAAGTAACTTTCTTATCGATATTTGTCGCTGAACCCATTGCATTACGAGTATTTGCCGAGATATTCTTATTGCATATCTTTCCACAATAACGCAAATTAAACTGATGTAGGTACCAACAACCAAGTGGTTTTTGTAGTTGTGTGTATATAATATCTAACGGTTATATATAAGTTTATCATCATTCAAGTAAGCGTATAAATGTAGATCCAAACGACAATCTTCGTATTTTAATGTTAAATAGAGGTCGCTTCCATGTTGATCCAATTATTACATTTGTCGTGTTACAAAAATATAAATTAGTAGGTAAGCTATTGCCGCTCTATGTACATTAAGAAAATAGAAGCACAGCACATAAATATACTAAAGAGAACTGAGAACCATGCCATCTAGCAGACATTGTATCAACAGTTTATAAGATTAATGAACTTGAAGGGCTGTCAAACAGACATTAACTCGGGTCGTTTGAGCCGATGGGTAGACAAAGCTATTGCGTTTCGGCTCTTGTGCATAGCAGGAACCGAGCGCCTTCCGGTTACAGGTGACAATGAAGGACAGTGTGAAATTGGATTGGCCAGTGTAGAATGTATACGAGTAGGTATCTAGTTTACAGTCGAAATTTAATTCTGTGTGTAAGCAATTTGCTAAAAATCAATAGTTGTGAATAGTAATAGTAACACTTGTATAAATTACAAACTGAAAACCGTGACAAGGTTTACTTAAGTTGAATGATGGTAGTTGCAAATCTATTAAATGTTAATGATTTTTAATATTGATATCTTATATATAAGTGACCTATAAGATTATGTTAGCTTAGATAATTATGTATAACAATTTAAGAATTTATTTTTGGTAACAAGTATTATTTTTTATGGGATTATTATTCTGATGGTTCCTAATTAAAATGAACTACGTTAAGCTGTCACAAAACTGAATTACCTATTCGTAAATAATGGCTAGACTAAATATCTAAATACGCCCCGCGGCAATTTACTGAAAATGTTGGCATTATTTATCAATAACTGCTGGATTGGGAGTTTGAGGCGTCGTTCCTTTTGATTATTTAGATTACCTATAATGTAAATTATAATATGATAAAGTTATTTTTAATTCCCGTTCTTTATTGCAGTGCGTGGACGGATATCCATACTTGAACAGATGTCCTTCCGGATTGTATTTCGACGACATTAGCAAGTTCTGCACATTCAAAGCGGAGGCAAGATGCGGTCCCATTGCCACGAGTGAGTTACCTATACTAATTATGTACTATTATATATTAGTTCGCTTAAATTATTCATGCGATGATGGAAATTGACAACAACTCCGCGTCAACAGGTTATGCGAGACAAATGTATACTAGGGACAAATATATACAGCGAGGCATGCTTCACTTCGATTATAGCATTGCTCATAGCGTCACGTAGAGATTGTCAGTCTTCTACATTTACTTGTCTCTGGACCTATACAGAGTTGTCAAGTTACTATCGCCGAATAGTAATTGTTTCGAGCTATAGAGTTTCCAGCTCTTAGTCGCATACATACATGCAAATGGATTTAATGGAGGCAAACCGTTTGCCTTCATTTCAGTCCAGTGCCGCTGAGTAAATGGTCTGTATACAGAAGCTGCTTTGGTGTTAAGTGCTCTCAATGGCTCGTAGATCGTAGATACCAATTTCAGTAATAATTATTACGGGCTGTGATGAAAATATAATTTCGAATTTCCAAGACTTGTACTCATTACATATTTTATCATTACGTAATTTATTTACATAGCTAGTATTATGTAGATTGCTAGCTATTGTTGTGTTTATTTTACCTTCTACGTATATATATTTAGTACCTATAATTAGATTAGGGCATGAAATTAGTTGTGACTTTGTATAGTATGTTAACATGGCCCGGGCTTTTAAGAAACTGGATAATTATACGCAATGCAATCGTTTTCAAGTATTAACAGACGACAAATATTTAAATTCACTGTAAAACTATAGTACATTGTGCATCAAGGGAGATAAGTACGGAATTAATAACGAGAGTGTTAGGAGCCCGACGCCGTCAGGCGGAGGGCTTTTATGACTCGAGTTAGTATTCCGCTTACCGACCGTGATGCATACAATGTTTTTCATCACACTTGCCGACAAAAAAAAGTTTTAAGACATAATATTATTAAATGACGTACTGACATTTCTATTACTCCCTAGGGAATTTCACTTTTCTATTACTCCCGCTACGCGCGCAAGCAATGGCGCACTTAGACAGCAAGTCGGCTGCCCC
>JALPQI010013207.1:0-22481 GCA_025490895.1 Thaumatotibia leucotreta
GGAACCATATCCTGAATTCGATCGATTCATATTGCATTATTTAGTACTGAATTTGTACTATTTGGTACCTGTTGTAAAAAAAATAGTACCTCTTCCATTTCAAAATTATACTTCAAACAGTCTGGTCCCGCCATTATAACGTTATAATGGCGGAACCAGGTCCTGAATTCGATCGATTCATATTGCATTATTTAGTACTGAGTTTGTACTATTTGGTACCTGTTGTAAAAAAAAAATGTACCTCTTCCATTTCAAAATTTTAATTAAAATAGTCTGGTCCCGCCATTATAACGTTATAATGGCGGAACCAGGCCCTGAATTCTGTCCTTATTCTGTCGATTCATATTGCATTATTTAGTACTGAATTTGTACTATTTTGTACCTCTAGTAAAAAAAATTGTACCTCTTCCATTTCAAAATTATATTCGAAATAGTCTGGTTCCGCTAGACCATTTGAACCAGATTATTTGAAGTACAATTTTGAAATGGAAGAGGTACAAATTATTTTACAACAGGTACCAAATAGTACAAATTCAGTACTAAATAATGCAATATGAATCGACAGAATATGGACAGAATTCTGGACCTGGTTCCGCCATTATAACGTTAAAATGGCGGGACCAGACTATTTGAAGTATAATTTTGAAATGGAAGAGGTACAAATTATTTTACAACAGGTACCAAATTATACAAATTCAGTACTAAATAATACAATATGGATCGACAGAATATGGACAGAATCCTGGACCTGGTTCCGCCATTATAACGTTTAATGGCGGGACCAAATTGATTGAATATAACTTTGAAATAGAAGAGGTACATTTTTACAACAGGTACCAAATAGTACAAATTCAGTACTAAATAATGCAATATGAATCGATCGAATTCAGGATCTGGTCCCGCCATTATAACGGTTACTTTTTTTCGCACTCGTATCGTAATGTACTAACCAAATCAGACTTGTCTTTTTGAGTAGTTTATGCCACAGAAAAAAGTTTATGCATTTGGATCACATCTTCAATATGATATTGTTAAAAAAATTTACAAATTTGAGAATTGTCAAATCCAAGGATGTAGAATTAATAGTCAAATCAAAAAGGAAACTGCTCATTACCGAATCACAGTATAAAGAGACAAGTCCAGTAGTCACTCTCCGGCAGTGGCGACGCGAATGATACCTACTGCACAGGGTTGAACAAAATTAATTATTCGACTTGGTACAAAGGTACTATAGGTATAACTGTCAATATGAGTACTACAATACCACATCATGACATTGCATCAGTATTGAATACTGATGATTATGAAAAATAATATTAAATATTATGTACCTTAGGTATCGATTAGTCTCATGCACAGAATCATTAAAACTAAAATATGTAACATCATGATAAATGAACAAGAAACTAATTATTAGTGAATTGTTTCGATATACACTGTGGAATTTAATCGGTGAACAGGAACCCATTTTTCTAATGCAGTAATCGATGGCGGTCACGTTTATGTAGTACTTAAGTGGAACCAAGTTTTTTTTTTAGCATAATTTTTTTTTTATGTTGAAATTAAAATTGATTGTCACCCTACTAATGGCTTAGTCTGAAAAGTTTAATACCTCTCTTCAAACTATCAGCCATAGAAACTTAAAACATAATTGAGCAATAACCACTCACATGCTTTAATTTTTGCGATAGACTCTATTCCTATGTAAAATAAGAGCGATGCATGGCTGATAGTTTGAAAAGAGGTATTAAACTTTTCAGACTAAACCATCAGTAGGGTGACAATAAATTTTAATTAAAGTTTAATTTCAACATAAAAATTTGTTATGCTAAAAAAAAAACTTGGTTCCACTTAAGTACTACATTAACGTGACCGCCATCGATTACTGAACTAGAAAAATGGGTTCCTGTTCACCGATTAAATTCCACCGTGTATTGTGTTGCAATGTAAGCAGTTATGCATTCTCATTTGTGTCGAGGCGGTAATGGCGGTAGACGCGGCTCGCACGGCGCGCGCTTTAAAAGGAATGTAAATAGACTAGGAGCTCGCTGACGTTAGTTGTAATGAATTAGATATATTTAATTGAACTACATTTTACATGAATGTAACGAGGTATATACCTACATATATATGATGTAATATGATAAATAAGAGTTCATGTAGGTAAGTAATTGAAACCAATATTTATAAGAAATAACAGAATATATTTATTTAAAGTATTTACACAGGTATTGTACTTAATACTTCAAACTATAAATTACACACACTAAAATATTTACGCCTGTTTCGTGACGTACGGAATGCCTGATTATTAAATTTCAAAGTGTAATAAATTCTCATCCTAATATAGAATTTTAATAAATATTGCTTTGGAAAGCAGGGGCAGGGTAGAGTCAGTTCGATTTCTTCCATTTTTTTATAAATCGAGAGACCAATTTTACAGTTCAAATATTGTTTTTCGAAGGCTCCTCGAAACACCTGCTCCAGCTTTTCTACATATTTGACAAAATCATCAGGTGGGACTACTAACAAATTACGGTCAGTTCCATAATTTCTATAAAACAAGTACCTCGACTCCACAGAGTTGCAAACCGGGTCATGAATGTCCATACTATCCAAGTATGATTTAAATAAATCGCAGTCTTTATGACGGTTGATTACCTTTCTCATCAAAGCTCCACATATGTAAATAAAAGCATTCTTTTCTGGAATGTCAAACTCGGTATAGTCAGACCGCACGATTTCACTGAGACTATTTCTTTGCTCATCAATACTCAAAGAGTTGGTACTGTTACGCCGGTGGCATGATAAAAACTACAAATATGATTTTAGACACGTTAGAAGCGTTTTCAGCAGGCTGAAATGCGTTTTCAGGCCGTTTCAGAAGGTCCTCTTTCACATACTACAAAATCAAATATTCACCCCAGATACCGTCGTTTTCAGGCGCCTGAAACATGTTTTCAGGCCGTTACAGGATACCCTCTATCGGATGGCGCAATAACCTGAAAACCCGTTTTCAGGCGTTTTCAGGACCCCTTTTGGGCCTCTCAAGTACAAATCGGTATATAGCTAAATTTCCCATAGGAGTGAAAGAGAAAGCACTATTAGATAGAGACAGCACGAAAGAATGTTCTGGAAAGATGTGAACGAGACAGCTATAGAGAGAACGTTCTGGACGGGTGTGAAAGAGAAACCTGTGGAAAGAGACAGCGATACTCTAGAATGTTCGCGCACAGACGCACCGACCGACCTAACTCGGGAACTTTCTGGAGTCGAATCATCTAGCACTTTGTAGATTTGAGTGGCTGGTATATAAACCCAGCATGTCCCGGCCAAGGAGTAGTTTCAATTGAGACAGCGAAGAGATAACATCAAGAGCGAAAACTGCGATTCTAACTGCGAGTTTGCGAAGTGTTAAGTGTGTGATCAGTGTTTTAGTTTACTGTTTGTTCCTTTAATTAGTAATTAAAGTGTCAGTTTTAAATAGTGGCTTATTTATACATTTTCTATAGAAAACCCACCCCACAAACGTAACATTTGGTGTCAGAAGCGGGATAGAAAATGGGTATAACGCCACGTGACAACGAGACCGAGCCAAAAGGAGTTGTGACCCGGCGCCAAACTGCACGTGAGGAACCTGCAGCGCAGGAGGATATTGCAGTACGTGAAGAGCCTCCAGCATGTGAGGATACTGCATCTAAGCCCGGTCCGTCTGGCTTGCAGGCTAAGAGTACTCAAGACGTAGACCTCAGAACTATTCTGATTCTCCTGAAGGAGCAGTCGCGGAAACAAGAAGAACAGTCGCGGAAACAAGAAGATCAGTCGAAATTGATTCTTCAAGAGTTGCACAAGGCTGCTACTGAATGGAAGCAAGAAATGTACGAAGTCCAAGGGAAGCTCAGTGACATGGAGAACAAGATTCATGTTGTAGAGGAAGCGGTCGAGCGTCGCTTCCAGAAACTTGAATTAAAAGTAGCTAGTGGCATCAGTACCACCGGCATATCACCTGAGATATCTGTGCCGGGAGGTGGAAAATTTAAGGCACCTCCTTTTGATGGTACATCTTCGTGGGCGGCGTACAAGCTACAGTTTGAGTCCGTGTCCAAAGCAAACGGTTGGAGCAAGGAGCAAGCGATGACGGCTCTGACGCTGGCACTTCGTGACGAGGCTCTTACAATTCTAGAAGCTCTTGGAAAAGAACAAACTTATGACCGGCTTCTAGAAGCATTAGAAGCCCGTTACGGAGACAGTCATCTAGAACATGTCTATCGAGCTCAGCTGAAAGACAGAACGCAGGGACGTAATGAGACATTGCAACAATGGGCCCTGGAAATTGAAAAGCTGGTCAGAAAGGCATACCAACGTTCAGCTGACTCTTTAGTAAAAACCATGCTGGTGCAGGCATTTGTTGATGGGATCCGGGATTTGGAAGTAAGGGCGGCAGTACGACTAGGGCACCACGAAAGCCTTAAGGATGCCGTAGCCCATGCCCTAGAAGTTGAAGCTGTACGCCAAGATCCATCAAGATCGTATAAGCTACGTGAGGTATCTGCAAGGGAGCCGATTACACCTCGTCGGGAGTTTGGGCCACGATGTTACCATTGTGGAGAACGTGGCCATATACAAACTAGTTGCCCGAAAAGAAGCAGCAGGAGAGAACGAGATGAATCCCCTGTGACCAGGAATAAGGGCTCTGTACGACCAGAGCCGCAGCAGGGAAACGAGTAAGAGCCAGGACTAAGGGACGAGTGCTGGCTGGAGGTCGAAATGTCCCAGTAGTGATCTCACAAGTCAACGACGGGAATAGTCTGGTTGTCAAGGGAGAAATTGGTGGAATACCATGTAACCTTACTATCGACACCGGAGCTTCTCGGAAGCCTTGCCCTGATGACTGCAAGCATTGTCTTAGACAAGAGGGCAAAGAATGCTTGAGGATGTTGCGAACAGACACAGTTAGTGAGGAGTGGAGCGATGAATCCATGCAACATGCACAAAAAGAAGACCCCGACATAAAGCCCATTTTTGACTGGGTTAATGCAGGTGTACCTAAACCAAAATGGTGTGAAGTAGCTGCGATGGGGACAATTACAAAAAGCTACTGGGCGCAATGGGATAGTTTGGTCATGCATAATGGCGTATTATGCAGGAAATGGGAGTCAGCGAAAGGGAAAGATGTCCACCTACAAGTTGTTGTCCCAAGGAAAAGAGTGAAAGACGTTTTAGAAAGCTACCACAACGGTACTTCTGGTGGACACCTTGGAGTTAAAAGGACTTTAATGAAAATTCGACAACGATTTTATTGGATCCACTGCCGCGAGGATGTCGATGATTGGTGTAGAAAGTGTGTAAGCTATGCATCAGTTAAAGGACCGCATACCCGAAGCAAAGGGGCACTCAAGATCTATAATGTTGGAGCACCTTGGGAAAGAATTGCGTTAGATGTCGCGGGCCCGTTCCCTACATCAGACTCTGGAAATAAGTACATTCTTGTTATAATGGACTATTTCACCAAGTGGCCTGAAGTGTTTGCTATTCCCAATCAGGAAGCAGTCACAATAGCGGAAAAGTTAGTCAATGACGTAATTTGCCGTTTTGGAGTACCCCTGGAGATACACAGCGATCAAGGCAGGAACTTTGAATCTGCGGTATTCCAAGAGACCTGTCGAATCATGGGATTGCATAAGACAAGAACTACGTCATATCATCCTCAGTCCGATGGAATGGTTGAGAGATTCAATCAGACCCTGGAGAGACATCTTGCCAAGGTAGTCGAAAGTCACCAAAAAGATTGGGACCGGCATATCCCTCTCTTTTTGATGTCATACAGGTCCGCCACCCATGAAAGCACTGCAGTTACTCCCGCATATGCCAATTTCGGAAGAGAGCTTCGTTTACCTGCTGACCTCTTAACAGGACGACCACCAGATGCTCCGAGGTCTATAACAGAGTATGTGTGCGATCTAAGAGACCGGATGGATGAGGTTTATAGTCTAGTTCGCGAGCACGGGCTTCAAGCTAGCACGAGGATGAAGACCAGGTATGACAGGAAGTCCAACCAAATTGGGTACGAGGAAGGCTCATTGGTGTGGCTACATAACCCTATGAGAAAGAAAGGAAAGTCTCCGAAACTGTCCCCGAATTGGGAAGGGCCGTACAGAGTGGTTACGAAGATCAATCACGTTACATATCGGATTCGGAGGAATTTACGAAGCCCATGCAAGATTGTTCACGTTGACCGGCTCGCCAAATACCACGGAAATAATGATGCTCGAGACGAGCATGTCTTGGGAGGGGGTAGTGTTACGCCGGTGGCATGATAAAAACTACAAATATGATTTTAGACACGTTAGAAGCGTTTTCAACAGGCTGAAATGCGTTTTCAGGCCGTTTCAGAAGGTCCTCTTTCACATACTACAAAATCAAATATTCACCCCAGATACCGTCGTTTTCAGGCGCCTGAAACATGTTTTCAGGCCGTTACAGGATACCCTCTATCGGATGGCGCAATAACCTGAAAACCCGTTTTCAGGCGTTTTCAGGACCCCTTTTGGGCCTCTCAAGTACAAATCGGTATATAGCTAAATTTCCCATAGGAGTGAAAGAGAAAGCACTATTAGATAGAGACAGCACGAAAGAATGTTCTGGAAAGATGTGAACGAGACAGCTATAGAGAGAACGTTCTGGACGGGTGTGAAAGAGAAACCTGTGGAAAGAGACAGCGATACTCTAGAATGTTCGCGCACAGACGCACCGACCGACCTAACTCGGGAACTTTCTGGAGTCGAATCATCTAGCACTTTGTAGATTTGAGTGGCTGGTATATAAACCCAGCATGTCCCGGCCAAGGAGTAGTTTCAATTGAGACAGCGAAGAGATAACATCAAGAGCGAAAACTGCGATTCTAACTGCGAGTTTGCGAAGTGTTAAGTGTGTGATCAGTGTTTTAGTTTACTGTTTGTTCCTTTAATTAGTAATTAAAGTGTCAGTTTTAAATAGTGGCTTATTTATACATTTTCTATAGAAAACCCACCCCACGAACGTAACAGTACCAAAATCTCTACCATCATCAAAGGTGGTTTCCGAATCTTTGAGTTGAATGAGAAATTCGCTTAAGTCTTCAACTTCAGTACAATTACCATGTTTTGGGGGCTGGTTGAGGTTCGCAAAATATATTTTACGAAAGGCAGATATAAATTGTCTGCTAGTTGGTTCAGTAGCCCTGCCATTATTGGATCTAATTTTTCCGAAAAAGTTTTCTATGATGTCTTGATTAAGTCGCCTAGTGAGTAAATATTGATAACCCTCCTGTTCAAGGTCTTCGTGGAGACGCAAAATTGATTTAATCGTGATTTGAAAGCCTTGAATAAATTTGACACATTTAGTGCCGTCATGACCAGTTCTAGGGTTGATTAATTTTAATGTTTTAAAAAACAACAACATATCATTTAAGAAATTAATTTGATTTATATTTCCACTGAATGCTTTTTTGTACATGTAACTGTGATGGAAAATAGAAGAATTTAGTATATCAAACAGGTCGTTCATCATTTTAACTAATTCAACTGTATGTTTGGCTGATTCGTCTAGGATTTTCATATCTACACAAGTTGACATACCAGCGGCTACAGATCTACTTAGGACTTGTGTCGCATAGCGGACTTTAATTTTTTCGAAGTTTGATGGATTAATGTGACTGTTCGTTAGTTTATGTGCCTGTTTAAATGTCTTCATTTTGTCGTGTTCGTAGAATTTGATTACGTGGTCAAACTTTGCAACTGCATCATTACGAAAATGAAAATCATACGTCATTAAATTATTTCTCACTAACTTTATTAAATGAGGAGCATCGAAAATGTAGTAAATTTTATGACCGTTAATAGTAAATTGAGTTTGATCAGTGGAAATGCCTCTATTTTTGGCCGCATTTAAAAGATCAGATCCGAGATCTGATACGAATGCTCTTACTTTTAAGCCTATATCGAAAAGTTTTGATGTGAGTTTGTCGATCCATTTTGATATGTTTTTATCATTTTTGCACTCTGAAACCAAAGCAAATCCTATTGGCTGAGACCATTTAACAAAAATACCTCGTATTAAGACTGCTAAAGCATATTTGGCTGGGGATGGAGATTGTATGCCATCTACTTCATGAAACCCGATGATTTTGTCCTTTTTAATGTCATAAAACAGATTTGTTTTAAGACTTATTGCATCCAATACTAGTGTACAATGTTTTTCTGCGTCAGACATATTATTGACTTTCATTTTAAGGGCATCCATTAAATTGTCATTGATCTGAGTTGAAATTGGTATATACATCTTAAATAATGTCACTTTATTTGGCAGGCAGATTGTGTTTTCTAATAATCGATAAGCTTGTGGGCTGACATAGAACAGATTCAAACAAAACATTTTATATTCTAGAGAGTACCTATTTCCTTTGCAGTGTGATTTTAAATATGTTTGAGCTTTTACTAATACAGCTAAGTCCTTGGATAAGAATCGATCACACAATTTATGAAAAACATGTTCCGATTTATTTGTCAGTTCACTTTTAACGGTTTTTAATCGCTTCCGGCAATCTTTTAATTCCGATTTCAGTTTACGTTTTCGCGGAGAATTAGCAGAAAGAGAATCCAGAGTTTGCGTTCCTGACATCATCTGGTCGTTTGCTGTTTGGGTTGAAAAGTCACTTGTAGACTGATTTGTTTGGGTTGAAGTGGTATTACCATAAAGCTGAGATTGTATGTGTTCATCTGCTGTAGGTCGGTTGGGCAAGTTTAAACTTGGTAGGATATCTCTTTTTAATCTTTTTTTACCATTTTTCTCTGATATCAGAACATCTTGCTCGTTAAAATGTTTATCACATATTCTTTTGTCACATGTCGGGTCTTTGCCAATTAAATCATCTCGAAATATCAACCGCAACCATTGCATTCGCCTGAAAAAAAATATTTCTAAATAAATTTAAACTTTTGACTAAGTGATATGTGTTAGCACGTACTACATACTTGCTTCGCAAGTTTGACTAGAATACCTATGCAATTCTTTATACTAAACTGGCAAAATTAAGTACCTCTTAACGCATATTGAATTATTAGAAAAAAGGACTCGGGATCTCGGCCTATGGGATTGCTAATTACCTACTATAGATAGATCGCAGCTGCTACGTAAATACCTAATTAAGAAATAAGTATTTGGTTGCAATATAATTACGGCCTTATTCATAAAAAATCCTTGTTGAAGGTTTGAGGGGCCCAATAGTTATCGAGCCGATAAGTCTTGTTGAACGGTTTATAAGAAGTGTTATTCATAAACGCTCAATATCTCTCCGATAACTGTTGAGCCGCTGTTGAACGGATTAGACGCGTTATGTTGGCGCCTTGACAAAATCATAGACAAAAATGTGGTCTCACCGCAAATTAAAAAAAAGTTTGACAGCTGTCTGGCGGGAATTCGCAAATATTTAAATTAAAAAAGTTGGAGTTTAGTTTTCCCACCATTTCTGATTCGTGTAATGTTGCATGTAGAGAAAATCGAAACTGCGTAACTACTTACAATAAATCATCGGATATTTATTTTAAATACCTATCTAAATATAATTAAGTATCTCTGGATACATATTTAATAATAATCAGATGAATAGACGATATAAAAAACTATACACCAAATCAGACTTTCATACCTTTATCTTTTCTCTTCTGCCTACTTTAAACGCATGGTTATGCACCTGTCAAAAATCAGCTGATCAAAATTTTGGCAGCCATCTTGTTAACACCTTCGCTGCGGCAATTAAGTTAAATTGTAATTAACCATACTTGTACAGGTCACATATGACCTGTTCCGCAGTGAGCGTGTTAAATAAGAAGTTATGAGACCGTTATAGAAGGGTCCTCGGCTCTATAACTTTCGGGGGATTTATAGTAGGTTTGAGCGGCTGAATAGCGCTATTGAACGTTTATGAATAACGTTTTTAGCCATCCGGTCAACAACGACCCATCAGCGGGCGCGTAACTTTTTATGAATAAGGCCGTGAATTTATAGCAATGGAGAAGTGCTCTTTTACTAAACCGTCTCTAAGGGCCTACCGCGACTATCGGAAATAAAAAAAATCGACAATTTATTTAACAGTGACAAAATACAGGTAAGTAGGTACAATCTTTGTTTAGTTACATAGCTCGTAAGATCGATTGATGACGAGTTTTATTTTAATGAAAAGAAAGAAAGAAAACGTTTATTCGAGGCTACTTTAACAGACATATCAGGGAAACTAAAAATAAAAATAGCACATAAAGTCAGCCCCGAAAAGGTCCCGATTCAGCATGATGCTAGCCTGTGTAGGCAGCGCTGGTCTTCCATCGGGCTGTGTTTTCTTAAACCTATCTAAAAAATATATATAATAAATTGCAGTTACAAAACGAAAATCGTATTCAACAATGTGGCACGCGCTTAAGTTTTAATCACAGAAAAGAAAGTTTTAATACTGAACGCAGCCAATGCTATGACAGGCGTAACAGCGCCAGCGCCACAGCAAATGCGGTTTTTATTTAAACTAAAACGGACAATGAAGGCAAACAAGATCATTATTTATACTAAACTACAAGACACTGTACAGGACAAGTGATATTACAACCCAATGAATTCGTGTACAGTTATCACAAACGTAGAGGCAGCGGTAGGAAAGGATGAAAATAAATATAGCAATGCTGCATTATAGCTTTAAATCTCACCAATAATATAACAAGCACTTACTTTTCTGGATTCCTAGGTATTCTGAAGAATGTTAGTCTCGGATTATGCACACTGTTCTCCAAACACCCATAAACATTACAATACCGTAATGTCTTCGGCACTGATGTCATTTTTTTAATTTTCTATCTCGAACGCAATACGACACAAAGCGCGCTGCGCGGCCGGCCGACCCCAAACCCCAACTGACTTATCCCAAATTATCCCAATTTGCATGTACTCGCTTCGTGCGTGTAGTGCGCCTGTGTGCGTGGCCGCGCGGCGTTCATTTGTTAGAAGAGTAATTACTGGTGTTATACTGTGACCGAATGCTCTCATTCTCTGCGTAGGATAGCGCCACCTAGTGGGCAATAGCTTTATCATATGCAGCGGTTCTGTGATTTTATATTCAGTGTGATAAAGGTTATCTTGAACATCTCCCATAAACGTCAACATTTTGGCAAATTGCAACACTTCGCTAAATGTCAGCGTACAAGGCAGTGCGTCGCTTTTTTGCTACTCATCGCCGGATTTTGCCAATTTCTCCGGCATTAAACAATAACCAGAGCAATTTGGTTATTAACCGGAGACTCACACCTACACCTGTTGCTTTTCGTCACTTACCTGTAAGTTTCATTCTCGTTTACATTGTCTAACTTGAATCTAATATGTGACAGCTCTTTGTGGATTTTGAATTGTGTACATACGGTCAACGATATATAGTTGTTACTGTGGGTGTCGTAGATAAGGATAATCGTATTAATCGTAAGGATGAATCGGTTAGGGACCTTAGGCGGGCTCTTTGACTAAAAACCCAGTAAATGTAGTAGAACTAGCAGCAGGGATTAGCTACCCTCATAGGTTACCTAACCAAATCCTATGAATTATATTCAAAACTTCAATTTGCTTTCTTCCAGATTCTAGGATCTAATGATTTTGATCCATGCTAGAATAAATATTGTTTCTATAAAGTTTCATATATTTAAAGAAAAAATATGTGTCTTGTTAAATGAGTACATAACAACTAATTGTTATCCTTCATGTACTTTATTTATCTGTTTGTAGTATTTCAAGTGCTAAGATATGACTTTGACTAATGCATTATAATAGCAAACTAAATCACAGATTGCTTTGTCCATGCAATGTAAGTAGTTCAGTATAAAAATAATAAATAACATTATATTGGAGCTGTTTAGTTTTTTCAGAATTTATTGGTAATACACTAAAGAGTAGTTTCAGAGGCATTTCAATTGATAATTTTGGATTGATCCCTTGTAAAAGAAATACTAGGATTTTGTGTATGATTATGTATATTATTCTTCCCTAAATACAATTATTATGTTAATGCCCTAGTCAAGACTACTGATAAGGGACTAAACAATTAGTACAATATTACATAATTAGCTTACAGAACGGAATTATAAGTGCTCCATACCGTAACTGATATTCTTTTAATTAATATGCTGCAAGAATTTGAATTTGCTGTATTCACTTTTTAAGTGTTAATTAAACCGAAAACAGTTATTACACAAAACAGTAGGTTTACTGAAACATGATTTATAGTTACGTTATAAAGCAGATATTGGCCAAAGTGTATTGTGTCTACACACTCGGTTTCACCAGTTTTCTTGAAAATGGCTGGCATTTACTTATTGAAGAGGTAAGATTTTTTATCTCACTTTACTAACTAATTATGCACAATAGTATATAATATAAATAAATTTACTGTTACTGATGTTTTCCATTTTCTAATGTTTTAGAATTAAGTGTCCAATTATTACTTTCTCAATTGGTTCAAGTTAATTATTAATATGCTTGATTACTTTAACATTTCAAAACTCCACTATTTTAGTAGTCTTGTGCCATTCACAGTAAATGTTCGAACCATAAACCTTTAGGCTTAGCACAGATTGGTGAGACAATACATTGCAGTCAGAGATGGGCAAAATTTATTCGAATGACGAATAAGAATAAAAAAAATCATCGCGAATGACGAATGAAATTGTCGAATGATTATTTTTATTCGAATAGATTATTCGTAGAATAATTTAATCGCGAATAATTTATTCGTCGAATGAATTTTCACGAATAATTACTAAAACAAAGTCACTTTCTGCAGTCTTGTCTGTCCCTGTATATGGTCAGATCTTTAAAACTACGCAATACGCAATGGATTTTGATGCGTTTTTTTTTAATAGTAGTTATTCAATAGAAAGGTTTATAAATGTATGATGCATGCATAATACATGTATATAGTATAAGTACTGATAAATTTTGAGGATTCTCATGAGATGTCGTAGATACATTTTTTTGCGCTTAAATTGCAAATAATGTTCTTATATCTTCCGCACTATTTCTTGTGAACATGATTACTAATATTTTCTATTGTTTGCTAGAAAATAAGTCCTTCCGGGCGAAGATGTAATACTTAAATGGCACGTGCAAAAACTAACGAAGAAGGTTTCAGGTTAAGGTTTGCATTTGGCGTATCTATTATAGGGATAATTAAAAAAAGTGCAAACATATTTTAGGATCAACATGGATTTATTATAATTTAGGATTCGCTCAGAAGCATGCAACTGATAAGAAAATACGGGTTTCTCGCTCATAAATATACCCGTCTCTTTCTAGGCTAATAGAAAGTTACTTTGTGTATGACTAACCCATTGTCTCGCTAATTATACTTACTACCTGGGTTTATATATTACACCTAACCCTTAACATTCTTTAGCGTGCTAGAACTTAGAACAAATTACAGTATTCACGATTTATGTTAAATATTATGCTTGATGTTGTTTAATTTAATATAATGCAACAGAAAAAATATGTTTTTCGTAGATTTATTCGAATGAAAATAACGAATAAATCATTCGTCATTTAAAAACTAGCAGAATAATTCATTCATGGCTGATTTATTCGCGAATGATTCATTCGCGAATAAATCATTCGTGACTAAATTATTCGCGAATAAAGAAATTTTGAATTATTGTTTATTCGAATAATTATTCCGATAAAAATTTATTCGAATAATGCCCATCTCTGATTGCAGTGAGGTAGAGTTCCGATCTTTTACTATGTTAATAGAAGTGGGATGGATTGTCATATATATCATCAATAATATATATCAGCTTCAATGTAACAGTAACTGCTTCATTGATAAAAGTTAAAAATAAACATATTGTATACAACTTGAATACATGGAGAAATAACTCCGATATTTATTATTGTATCAGTTTACATTTTAATAGAACAACTAAGAGATAGATGGTTGAAGAAGTTATCTGCCTATAAATTAAAAGTCATTACGCAGCGCAAATTAGAGTAGATACCAAGTTATCTTGTATCACATTGAGATGATAATATTGTTTATGTAATATATAAATGCATGGATTTTACTGCAGTCTGAAGTCTTTCCCAATTGTGATTTGCACTTGATATGCAATTACTTGGTAGGTATTTTATCTATTTAATTGTTTGTTATCATTTTGATATATGCATTCTTATTGTGGGTATAGGTTTAATATGCATCTTAATATTAGCTGTGGCGGAAATATGTCAATTATTCTTATATTTAGCAGTGGCTTTGCAAAGACAGTTTTTGATTGATCCCTAATTGGACACAAACAAGGGATCAAGTCTCCTTGATACTCAATAGTCTTAATGATTTCCGAAAAAAATACAAAAAGCATAGCGCTGTTGAGATTGCCAATTCCGTTATTGTCACAATTTCAGGAACTGAAAAATCAATTCAAATGACATATGCTTACAGTCTTCTTTAGTTAAATTATAAATTTACACATGTGGGTATTGGCAATCTCAATCAATGATAGTCAAGTATTACCTATGGGTATTGTGAAATAGAGTATTTATTTATTTTTATTATACTTTATCTTTGCAGTAGATTTAATCTGGTTAGTTAATTTAGTATATTCACTGGACATATAATAGTTATTTATTATACAAGGGGGCAAAGTTATTGTTTAACTGTCGTGCCAATATTGAGACCTGAGCTAGCGAAAGATTCCAAAATTGAGCCACGAGCGTAGCGAGTGGTTCAAAAACTGGAATCTTGAGCATTGCGAAGGTCTCAAGGCACGAGAGTTGAACAAACTTTGCCGCCAAGTGTAATACAACTTTTTTCCCCTCACTATCGCGAGGAAATATGATTACAAATCTCATCCAAATGTAAATTAACTTAAAGAAACCATTTAAAACTCAATGTCGAAACGTATCGTAGAATAGAGTTACTTCTGGAACTTAAATATAGCCAATGGCTTACAAAGTCACCCATGAGAAACGACCAATTTAACATGTGAGCTCCGATTGCGCATGTTTACTACGGTCATACAGATCCACTTATACCAGGCAGTAGGGAGCTATAGGAATTAGAGCAATGTCAAATTACTACTTTAATCACAAGTTGGTAAAAAGCGTTTTTACCCGCTCGTATTAAAGGATAAACGAGCGCTTTACGAGCTAGTGAGGGGAAAAAATATAGGTACGTCTATTGTGATTTTTTTTTCGTGAAAGTTTTATTTATGTGAATGGGACATCAATTGTGTTTTTTCTCCTATTAAATGTTCGCGATTTATATATCAACGAATTTCGACGAATCACTTTTTGTGTAACGAACGAATTTCGTAGAATGGGGGATAGAATGAGCGAATGCTCATTTGGTCTAAATGCACCTTAATATTCTAGACAGTAGCTCTCTATCTATCTGTTACCTCTTCACGTTAAAATCACTGGACTGATTTTGTTGAAATTTGGTATGGAGATAATTAAATACACCCGAGAAAGGTCGTAAAGTAGCCTGAGTGCAGACAAAGTCGCGGGCACCAGCTAGTAATTCATTTAAAAGTCAAAACCGTTATATTACAAATACTAAAGTAAATATAGTGTATTTTTTTTATAATTGCTCAACTAAACCTGTGCTCAACAATGATTTACAAT
Organism: Thaumatotibia leucotreta; assembly: GCA_025490895.1. Lineage (NCBI taxonomy): Eukaryota > Metazoa > Arthropoda > Insecta > Lepidoptera > Tortricidae > Thaumatotibia > Thaumatotibia leucotreta. Next base: position 15,682 of record JALPQI010013207.1, read on the forward strand.
TATTATTTTTCATCAGTACCTATACATACAAATATTGTGTAGATTACATACTTGTTTGATGCAGGCAAGGCTTAATGATTGCAGGTCATTGCTAGCAACATACAACCTATACATTCATAAATTTATTTATACGATATATGTATACTCGTAGCTGTCTGCTCGCTAAGTGAGATCTATTAACCCGTATCAAACATTGTCCACGCATGTCCCTCTTGTATAATAGTTACATTTTCAATGTTCCGCGTAAGTCTACATTATCGAAGCTGGGTACGTAACCAAGATGCCAAAGGCTACGCTCAGTAGCCTATCGCAATGTTCTCTTTCTGACCCTCTTTTACACTAGTCCGACAAAGACGGTTGCATTTCATTCGTTACTACACTGTTAAAAATTAGGGAATTTTACAGACGAAAAAATGTAAAATTACATCATTTTCACAGAAAAAATTGTAATTTCACATATTTTTCATCAATTTTAAATTTATTTTTGTAGAATTGATGAAAAATATGTGAAATTACAAATTTTTCTGTGAAAATGATGTAATTTTACGGAATTCTGTAATTTTTTCGTCTGTAAAATTCCCTAATTTTTAACAGTTTACTTACTGAGCATATTGGCTACGCACCATGACGGTAAAGACGACAAACGACAAACATTGGACCATCATAAGCCAGGTGGCTTGTAATGGTTTCACTTTTGTCTTATATCGTGTTACGCGTCACTTTCGTGCTTGCATACTCGTTAGAACGTGGTGGTAAAGACGATAAACGATAGACACGGGACCATCATAAGCCCGCAGGACACAACGGGCACAACTTTCCGTTGTCGTGTAGGTACAGTGGCGTTCAGAATTGCATGGACGATTTATCAATGAATTCATTCATAGATTGTACATGTAATTTTGAACACGATTGTACCTATAGCAAGTGTCCGACACTGGTGGCACCAGCACCACCCTAAATCGTACTTTAATGTATACAAAGTTCACTTTCTTAAACCTATTGCCATTGTCCTCCTCGCATATACATAATTCATTCATAAGTACCACTTAAATCATAATGGTAACTCTGTGCCATGACTGAATCCTATTTTGGATCTTATTTTTATAATTATTAAGTCGGTTTTTGCGCCGTGCCCTGGGAAAACTCTTTATCGTTTAAGAGCTTTATTTATCTACATAATACTGTACGCATTTGTTGTTTTATGTAATTATTGCATAATGTTCCCGATCGATCGACACAGTTGGAATCTGTAGTACATAAGTCATATAAACTCATTAGTCTCATTTATCATTACATGTAAGGCGAGTAACGAAATATAGACGTGCAGCTTTGTAAAACTAGACCCAGAGGGCAGAAAGTTTTCTAATAAATATAGATGTTTTGGTTTTTTACTACCACACAATTGCAACGATGATAGGTACCTTTTTTATTATTATTATTAAAGCCTATATGGGTGAATCAACTTTTTTCTGTCTGTTATTCCCATGGTTACGGTCGCCTGAGTCACGACGGTTTTATGCAAAATTATGCTACTTAATTTATGCAGATATGCATAATATAGTCCATGTTTGTAGATGCCCCATCAAAGAAAGGGTTTATTAACACCAGAAAATGCATGTTTGAATAGTTTAAGTATCATAATTATGCATAAAACCAGCGTGACTCGGGCGACCGTAACCATGGTAATAACTAATAACAGACAGAACAAAGTTGATTCACCCATATAGTGTCCCACTGCTGGGCAAAGGCCTTCCCGCTAAGTCTCCAATCGTCCCGGTTTCGAGCAATCTGTGGCCAGCCGTTGAGATACACGTCCCGCCACCTCCTCTGGGTCTGCCAGCTTTTCGCCTGTCTTGTGGCACCCATTCCGTGGCTATTTTAGCCCACCTATCTGGGTGCATGCGACAGACATGGCCAGCTCAGTCCCATTTCAGCTTGGCGGTCTTGACTCCAACATCGGCAATACGGGAGAATAGCGTGGTGTTTCTGATTCGGTCTATCCGTTATATATGCCTAATATGCGTTATAGGTGCCTAAAGTAAATAAAGTGCTGACTTTGAAAACCTACTTTTCTGTATTATGCAATGGTAGGACCGTCAAATTCGTTTATTCGGTGAGTTGCTACGAGATTTACTGATAAAATAATAATGGTAAGGCACGAAAAGTCAGATATCTCATCTGGTCAATGGACATCTACTTTATTTATTCGTCGTGCGAAGTGTTTGGTTCCTTGTCATTGATACATGTGAGAAGAATACGATTATTAACATTGTTGTTGTTGCAAACTACGTAATATTGTGTATAAATAGTTGTGGTTATTTGAGTTTATTTTAATATGCTTCATTATCACTTGATTTTAATCGTAATCGCTTTTAACATTCTTATTTAAGGAATGCCCAGGGTCTATATTTTAGTCTAGGTGTAATTGATATTTCTCTACTTAACTATTAAGTAACCACTATCACTGGTGAAAGTGATATTGCTACAATAACACAAAAAAATGTCTCAATAAAAATGTGCTGTCATACCGAACAGGAGCACATCTAACTTTTTTCGAGAAATCATAAAATACTAGTTAACTCCTCTTTTTTTACTGATTCCAAATATGTATAGGTATCTTAACTCATTTTCGAAAAATTACGTTATATTTATGTGCGCCTTTTTCGTCGACGACAGAGATGCGATCATTCTACAAATCTGCATATCACGCCTCAAAAATACAACTACAGCTGTCCGACAGCTAAAAAACTTAATGTCATCTGTCATAAAAAAAGAATAACAATCACCACCATGAAGCTGTCAGCATCCGAGATCGCATCGGCGGGCGCCAGCAAGGATTGCGAGCGTTTATCGGTGCGTGTACCACTTGCCAGTTGTAGGCGGCGGGTCGAGTACGATGCTAGTGTACTATGTGGTTCTGGTTGCGTTGTTGCAGTGCGCTCACGCACGGGTGTCGACGCTGCCCAGGAACATGACGTTCGAGTACCCGGCGGCGCGGCGGGATGAGAGCGTGGTCGACGACTATCATGGGACCAAGGTGAGATACTCTTCTTATTAGATAAAAATAGTTAAATAATAATAATAAATTATTTATTTACGACCAACTTGGATCATTGTTTTAGTAACATTAACTTAATTGGTAGTGTTAGTAGGCAAATTGACAATTTAGGGAGATAGGAACTAAAAGAAAAGAATAGTAAAAGAATGGTAAAAATTGTTTTATGGTTAGAAGGGCATTTTCGTTTTCAGATGATTAACTTTGAGATTTCTTTATGTTATTACGTAATACAGTCACCCAAAGCCAACAACATTGGAACCCTAGGCCGCTCAAAATAGTACATTTCCTAACTAGTGCGGGAAAACTTTTTTCGGCGAGGGTGAAAGTTGGAGCCCGAGTGAAACGAAGGCGACAATCACCAGAGTTAAAAAAAAGTTTTTGCACGTGTAAGGGACGATTTTTTTCATAACAAGTGCGTCAAAAAGAGAAATTACGGCGCACGAAGCGTGCGCAAAGTTCGTTTTTGCGCACTAGTTAGGAAAACTATGTTAAAGTAACGTTATAAATCAGATTGTTGATAATTTCTTACTACTTGTTGTTTTGACATGATTTTAGAGTGACCTAGAGTTCTAATTGGTTGACTGGACCTATATACAGTCAATTTATTATTATGAAGTTAGTATTCATATTCAACATATATTCCTAGCAAAGACCTAATAAATTCAATTATTTAATACAAATAAGAATAATTTAGAGGACATACAATAACAATAATACTTATGTATAATTATGATGAATGATGATATATCCTGATAATAAGTAATCTAAGTTATGTTTATTGGAAAGGATATATGTGTTTATTATTCGGAAAATCAATCTAAGGAATTCCGTTGCCAATGTAACAATTTTTGACTCCCGAACTCCCGAAGTACATTTTAAATTATTCTGAAAATGGCCAAATCTATTAGGATTTTATTCGTATATCAAATTATTATTTACTTCTACAACATCTATATCGATTTCCTGGTACGAGTAGATTTTACGCACTTTTAAGCTGAATTTGCACTTGCATGGTTTTGCTGTAAGTTTTGGGACGTAATTATCGGTAGGTAAGACAAGAGTGCTAAACATAGGCATCTTTTTCTTACATATAACTTCGTTTCACAACTTCTTGCAGGTGTAAACAGCTTTAGATTTAGGGCACCATACGATATGTAGTTAATATGAGCAGATAACTTAATTAAAACGTATCTCGTTAACCTAATGATTTCCTTGTCTGAATGTGATGAATCTGGGTCTCTCAAAGTTAAATAACATTAAGATATAGGTAATAATCGTTATCGTAAAGGTCGTTGAGCTAAGTGATTATCTCCCAAAATACATGTGAATCGAAATAAAATGCTTAACAATATGTGTAGGAACATAATGAATGAATAACTAATAATACGAGTAGCTTAAACGCGGAAGCCTAATCAGTAATCAACATAATTGGATGTAGGCAAGTCTTCCCGATTAATTGACTTGAATGTCAAAGTAGGTCAATAGTAGACTTTACAGTCGCCGTCAATGGACCTTGCGAACAATGTAAACACACCTTGTACCTATTTAAAATGTATTCAGTTTCCAATCTATATTTTAACGATAAACGGGACTTAGTCGTGTAACCTTATTACGTTAAATATCATCCTGATAGGCAGATCCAAAATGGCGATGCTAAATCCTTAAGATATATATTAAATTCTTACCATTACATTATCCCATTTATCCCAAAGCATTATAAAGATAAAATAGTGTTAAATTGTGGATTTTTATTTACATTATTGGCAACTTCTATTGACGGTGACTTTAGCCGTAGAGTTGCTGTTCTTAAATCATAACTAACATTTATTTTGCATAATAATTTTCCCTAAACCAGGTATCGGGAAGAAAAATCGCTTTAGCAGAAAATATCACATTCCTTCATCATTCGCTCGCATGATTTGCGTTTATATTTTGTAACTTTACGTGACTTGAACGCTCTACTTATAAAACATCCTGTAATCTATTACGACAGACGTATTGGTATTTATAAACTATCAGTCACTTGGAACGTTGACTTTGACATTGGTTTAACATAAAAAAACAATGACTGTTCGGGTCATCGACCATTCCACAATTGAATTGAAGTACCACAACAGTCACTAAGGTATTCATGACCAAAAATCACGACAAAAACCGGTCGATATGCCGAACATCGTTCCCTTGACAGGCTTAATATAACAGTACATTTGGCAGAACTCGAAATTTAACAAAAAAAAAACATTTTAAAATTCATATAATTCAAACTGCTGGCTTGGTTATTGGTGTCTATCCTACATATGCTAATATTTATACCAATAAAGAAGCTATAAAGGCCCGGCCACGACGTTGGTCTAAGGCGACCAGCGGCGAGCGAATCCATCAGTTGGAGCGGGATGCCGATATGGGAACTCACTCTCGCACGTATGGTTTTCCGCTAAGTCGGTCGCCTTAGACCAATGTCGTGGCCGCGGCATAAGCTAAGTAATGGACTAATAGCCATCCTACTATTAGTATATACGTTTATTGTTATAGTATATATCTAAGAATATAACTACAGAAGTTGCTCTTTTTCAGAAAAAACTTGTTCTTGTACTAACAAAAAACCTAAATGTACATAACTACTGCCTTTAAGTTTGTGTATTGATCGTAGTATACATACATAATATAGATACATGCCATGCAATCGATCCAGCTGCACAATTTTCCAAGCCAATTGCCAACCTGTAAAACTCGAACAAAATTTCTTCCCAATAACCTGTTTATTATTTGGCCGTGTGATGACGGCAGTAAGAATACAATTGTCACCACCCCATCTCCTGCGGGTGTCGTAAGAGTCGACTAAGGAATTGAAGTGTCACTGACCATTATTTGATAAAAGATTGATGATGGGCAGCAGCGTCATCATAGTGGACACATTACTGCGATCGCTAATCCGCTTACCCAGCGTGGCGATTATGGGCATTTACCTCCTAATGCATAACGCATAGTTAATAGGAGAGGCCTACGTCCAGCAGTGGACTATGATAGGGTGATGATGATGTGATGTGTCCTGTTTATTTAGGCAGTCGTCTAAGGGCTGATATTTATACATACATCTTCAATCATTCTTCAACAGATAAATGTAAGCTTTGTTCTTTTTTAGATAAAAAGGGATAGTGATCATTTTAACTAAAGGATAACTTATAGGTAATATTTTACTGTACCACGACACCCCTTCACTACAACATACTAATACTACACACTGCTGATCGATATTCACATGGTGTATTCATGTCACGTGCTGTTGACTTGACTATTCGAACACTCATAAATAGACAAGTAGAACACTATGTAATGGAAGAGCGACGCCTTCTGACACTGTATCCCGAACTTTTGACATGGGTTTCTATTAGGCATTGCTCCTACCAAAGGTGAGTGAGATATAGGGGCATTTTCTTATTTGGTTCGTAACGACAATGTACGATATCTTTAGCAATTTAAATTTTATCGACTATCTATATTACAATATCGCTTATAGTTTAGGAAATGAACACCAAAACAGAGTTTTTATTGAAATTTAGTGCTTAATTGTCGTAACACTGAAAAACGTGTCCCTAAAACTGAAAAAGCTCATGCGCATCAGGCGATATAAATGGGCATAGTCGCTTCGCTTCCATCTAAGTAAAAGAGAGAGCCATCGATAGTTCATCAGCATCACTGAGCGATGAATTATAAAATATCTTCGCGTCTCATTTAGTTACAC